>SEYY01022220.1:92500-95000 GCA_009176605.1 Armadillidium nasatum | reverse complement strand
TACTCTCGACCCTATTCAAAGAAACCATCAAAGAAATGAGTCATGTCCTATACAAAGGAGAGTGATTACTTTGTATTTTTGGAGTAATCTAAGAATGGAAAAAAAGTTTCCAATCTAAACGTACCTCTTTTATGTTTATGAAAAGGCAATAATATTTATAGCGTTAATAGAAGAGACGGGAGAACCATCAAAAGAGACTGAAGATTTAGAATGTATCATTGTAAAAGAGAATTATATTTTTTTAAAGACAAGAGTTTTACAAGGTTGAGGTGACTCCTTTGGAAACAGATTCTATTTAGATCAATAACAAAAAAACAATCGAACAGGTAAGACGAGAGGCAAATAAAGAAATACAATTGAAATGAGTAGAAGAATGAAGTGCTAAGTTATCGGCATATCAGAGAAAAGAGTTATACGAGCAGACAGAAAAGTGTTTATGAAAATTATGAATAAATTAAAAAATCAGACAGAACCCTGTAAAAAGAAAATGAAATTCTTCGACAAATGACGATTAGGGGCGTTTTGAAAGAAAGATTCTTTTTAGTAAGCAAAAAGAATGAGGAAACCCAAAAGAAAGTAGTCTGTAGAGTAGCAAAGAATACGATACTCGTTCAAAGGAATTGGATAGGTTAAGCGCCACTTCTCAAGATTTCACATATATCTTAAGGGCAAATGATATTAAATTAAGGTGATAAGGAATTATACCATCAGTTAGCCTCCATTTTCGAAGCCCAATCGGAAAGAAAAGAACAAAATCACATAATATATGCAATGAGAGTAAAGAATCCCTTCAAAGATCTTTGGGAAGTTACAAATGAAAGCTGTAGGACGATAATTACAAGGTTTAGAGTGGCTACCCTTCTCCGGAAAAGATCGGATATTTGCATGCTTCCAATTTTGAAGAAAATCTTAGTGCTGAGGTACAGAGAGTGAAATTGAATAGAATGTTAAGAAAAAGCTGAAAATCTGATCAACTGTGACAACATTAAGAGAAACACAAGATAAATGTAGCGGAAGAAAGACAGATTTTAAACCAATGAACATCGAACTTTGAAGAATTGAGACTTTTAAAGCGTGTTATAGAAATGTTAATGCCAATAATATAAGCAGCAATTCCCCTCTTACAGGGATACTTTAGGACATATTGTAACAGCAGAAAATTATTGAGAGTAATAATAATCAGCAATTATTATTATTATTATTATTATTATTATTATTATTATTATTATTATTATTATTATTATTATTAGTAATAGTAGTAGTAGTAGTAGTAGTTTTAGTATTATTATCATCATTAGCTATTATTACAGTTTACTTTGATGTTATAATAATACTATTGTAATATCAAAGTAAACTTGAATGTTTACTCAATAAACCGAAAATCAAAAAAATATACTATCAAAATATACCACGTGTTAAATAGTCTCCACTCTCCTATTTCTTCTCATTAGTGTCTCCAATGAAGGAACGTTAGATTCAGTTTCGAAATGTCAGACCGTTTTTCTTTTTAATCTCCGCCTTTGTTATGTTCTTTTTTATTCTTCTTTGTTATCTCGTTTTAGTGTTTTACTTTTTACTGTTTTAATCTAGTGGTTTTAAAAATTATATATATATATATATATATATATATATATATATATATATATATATATATATATATATATATATATATATATATATATATATATATATATATATATATATATATATACTTAAAGAAATAAAACTCTTACCACCATACTCATAAAAACACCAACAATTACACATCAACCCATAGTTCAGCTTGCAACAATTTTCCAATTGGAGGAGAATGAAATTAAGTTTCTCTGTATATGTGTGTGAGGGGGGGAGCTAGGTGGACTGGGTGTGTGTATGTATATTGTATATGTGTTGTTTAGGTTTATCGGTGTGGATGTGTGTGTATGTCCGCGCGCGTGTGATTTGATAAAGATTTTGTATTAAAAACGAACAACCCCTTTTCTAAGAGTAGATTTAAAAATCTGTAAATCCTGAAAATCCTTTCTCAGTTTTACATATATTAATGAATTTAATAAAACGAAATACGTTTTTCTCATTTTATATTCACATGTTAGAGTATATTCGACACAAATATTACGCAACGAATATATATATATATATATATATATATATATATATATATATATATATATATATATATATATATATATATATATATATATATATATATATATATATATATATATATATATATATATATATATATATATATATATATATATATATATATATATATATATATATATATATATATATATATATATATATATATATATATATATATATATATATATATATATATATATATATATATATATATATATATATATATATATATATATATATATATATATATATATATATATATATATATATATATATATATATATATATATATATATATATATATATATATATATATATATATATATATATATATATATATATATATATATATATA
>SEYY01022220.1:82500-87500 GCA_009176605.1 Armadillidium nasatum | reverse complement strand
TCTTTCTCTCTTTATTTCTTTCTTTCTTTTTCTTTCTATGTCTCTCTTTTTCTTTTTTCTGTCTCTCTCTTTCTTTTTCTCTCTTTCTTTCTTTTTCTCTCTTTTTCTTTCTCTCTTTTTTATTTCTTTCTGTCTCGCTTTCTTTATTTCTTTCTTTTTCTCTCTCTCTTTCTTTCTTTCTCTCTCTTTCTTTATTTCTTTCTCTCTCTTGTAGTACATTTCAATAACCTTTATTATAGTTCTTTCTTCTTTAAATTGTTTTTTTCTTGTTTTTTTTTCACTCATGTTTTTCATTCCCGAATTTTTTTTTTTAATTTATTAATTAATTTAAATTTTATTTTGATGTGAAAATTTCTTGTTTCTTTGATTATTTTTACTTTTTGTTTTACTATTTAATTGGTTTTACGCTATCCTTCCTTTAATTTTTTTACAAACATACATGCACACACATACGCACATCAACTCACACACGCGAGGGTGCATATATATATTATATATATATATATATATATATATATATATATATATATATATATATATATATATATATATATATATATATATATATATATATATATATATATATATATATATATGCCTGCGTGTGTGTGTGTTTGTGTTTGTTTGTAAATGTGAGTGTGAGTGCGAGTGTGAGTGGGAATGTTTTAGTGTTTTTAGTGTTTGAGTGTATGGGTATGAGTATGAGTGTGAATGCATAAGTATGTGAGTGTATTTGTACGTGTCAGTTGAAGAGAAGGGTCATATTATATGTTTTTGTTTTTATTTTTTATTTTCCCATTGAATAAAGTCATGAGCCGATCTGACTCATCTTTTAAGTATTTCAATTTAAAGTAAAGATGAATTTTTGTTGTAAATTCAAGAGAATATCAAGAATATGAAGAAGAATGAGTTTTACTTGAAGAAAAAAGACCAAGTTTTAATGAAGTCTCATTTTATACCTTTTCTTAGGATTTCTTTTTTCAAATTTTTTCAAATTTTTTTTGACAAAGACTCAAAATTTAAATCAAAAGAAAATTTTCCACTATTTTTTTTTTTTTTTGAAGAAACTCAAAAAAAGTGAAAAAAAGAAAAAAAAATCTCAAAATTAGGACTTTGTTAAATTACAAAGAGTTTCATTTGGGCAATGCAAGAAAATTACTTTTTTCATTGAAAATTATGGTCTAGAATGAAATTCTTAAATATATATATATATATATATATATATATATATATATATATATATATATATATATATATATATATATATATATATATATATATATATATATATATATATATATATATATATATATATATATATATATATATATATATGTTGCAGTGGAAACAGCTGGTCTTGTGGGTGAACCTATGAACGATTACTCGAATTTATTGCCGAACGTTCAGGAATCATTTTACATTTTCCCAAGTACGCCTGAGGAGGTTGAGAAAATTATTTCTAACCTTAGGTTCAATAATGCCTTGCTTGATATCCCAGTGTAGTTCTTGAAAATGGCCAGAAGAGAGTTATCCGTTATCATTTCCGACCTCTTTAATGTTATTGTTGTGCAGGGTAATTATCCTGATATACCTAAAATAGCCCGAGGAGTGCCAATATATAAAAAAGGTATAAAACAGATGTATCCAATTATAGACCCATATCTGTCCTTCCTTTTTTGGATAAGATATTTGAAAAGATGTTGCATAGTAGATTGGTAAGTTATTTTGATTCAAGTCATTTATTAAATGAAAATCAGTTTGGATCTTGTAAGGGTAAGGATACACAACAGACAGTTTTGGAGTTGTTAGATTTTATATTGCCAGTGTTTAATGATTCAACATATTGTATTTGTGTATTCGCGGATTTTTCAAAGGTTTTTGATACTGTTAATCATGATTCATTACTGGAAAAGTTAAATAGGTATGGTGTTAGAGGTGTTGCATATCAACTGATGGCTTCTTTTCTAACTGACAGATCTCAATATGTTAGTTGTAATAACGTACAGTCCAGTGATTTGATATTGAACTTGTTCCTCAAGGTAGTTGCCTGGGACCTTTTCTCTACAATGTATACACAAATGACTTGTTTAAAATTTTTGATGGATCTAATTGTGAATGTATAATGTACGCAGATGATACCACTATTGTTGGTAGAGGTTGTGATTTGGGCGCACTGTGCCTCTGTCCCAATGTATATTTGCTGAAGTTCACTGACTGGTGTAAGTACAATAAACTGAAACTTAATCCTTCGAAAACAAAATGGATGCTTTTTTCTCCTAAAATTATTCATTATTATCCAAAGTTTTAATAAATAATGTTACCATTGAAAGGGTTACTGAATTTAAGTACCTGGGTTTTATTTTGGAGAGAAATCTAAGGTATCATAAGCAAGTCAAATGTATAAAAGGTAAACTAGCGATGTTTTTAGGTTTAAGTTATAAACTGAGAAATTTCTTTACCCTGGATACCGCGAAATCTTTTTATTATGGAATAATTTATCCATCTATATCATATGGAATAGTGGTTTGGGGAGGCGCTTTAATAGCATCCCGGAGCCTTGGTTCCATTACCTCCTTGCATAATAAAATTATAGTTGCGCTGTTTGGTAGTTATGTTAACTCGAACAGAGTTGACATTATATGTAAAAATATAAACATTGTAAAAATTTTGGAAATACATAAGAGTGGACTTGCAAAAACTGTTTATCTTGCTCTACAGTGGGAACATTTGCCTTTTTTGAATAATACTCTCGGTCAACTCATAGTAACTCATACTTATGAAACTCGGTCGAGGCATAATTTTACTATACCATACCATAGATTAAATGTATTTAAATTTAATTTCCTTTACAGAGCTATTAACGAGTGGAATAAATTGCCCTTAGAAATTCTTAATGTTGCATCAATTGATAAATTTAAGTATGATTTGAGGGGTTATTATATAGACTCCTACTGATTTTTATGTTGTAAATGGAGATGTTTTTGTCACTTGTTTACTGATTATGATTTTTTTATTTATGCCTAAAGGGTGTTTCCTATTCACCTACTGAAGGCTTGCCAAAATGAAATAAGAGAAATTATTACTTTGATTTTTATATATTTTTGTAATGTTAAAGACTTATTTGTACTTTGTATTATTTTGATAATGGCAATAAATATTATTATTATTATTATTATTATTATTATTATTATTATTATTATTATTATTATTATTATTATTATTATTATTATTATTATTATTATTATTATTATTATTATTATTATTATTATTATTATTATTATTATTATTATTATTATTATTATATTATTGTTGCAGTTTGTGAGATATCTAAAGCGTTCGAGGGAACCTGACATAAGTTTTGATTTTTAAATTCCTCCTTAGATATCTATTATTTTCTCTACAACCATTTTTCCAGTTGTTCTATGCACAAACGCAAACAGAAATGCTACGTGGGTGTGGGTGGCCTTACAGCAGTTATATAAGTAATAGTTATATAAGTAGTAATTGCCTAATTAGTTTTCTACCAAGTCCACGAATGAGAAATATAAATTTTTCTCGCGTTCATTCATGACATAAGAAAAATGTTAATAAATGTTCTTATTTGTGGGTAGTCGAAAATTCCCGTCTTGATTTAAAACACTAGCCGTTCGTATGGAAAGTTTTTACATATTATTTAATGAGGTCTAGTTTGAAATGCAGAGGAGGAAATATGATTTTATCTCTGCTTACTAAAGGTGTACTACTTACAAGTTTTTCTCCGACAATAAGTGAAGTTCGTGCTTGCCAGATTTGTTTAAAACAATTTTCTGCTCTGGCTCTGCTGTCCCAGAGTATTCTACAGAAAACAGGAACGATCGAAAAAATTCTAGAATTTTATGATTTATAGATTGCTTTAAATATTAAAATGGGTTAAAATGACACTTGCAAAAATATATTTAGGGTGCTATATATTAAATAGACATAATACAACAATACTATAATAATAATAGGTACAAAAATCTAGATAACAACCTATCTGTATATACATAGCTGGAAAAAGACTTTGGAAATATTGAGAAAATTCTTTTTTTTTATGAATACGATGAAGGAGGAGGGGTATTGAGCAATATCAGAACCTGATAGAGCAAAGCCGAGTGAAAATTCGTGCTCAACGCACACAAATTACTTATAATTCAGTCAATAACTATTTAATATAGTTCAATTATAAAGTGTGAATTCACCCTTTTCTTCTTTTATTTTCATTACTTTTTTTTTTTTTTAAATATTTAAAGAAGGTCATCTAAAATAGTAGCTATAAACGACCGGAAAGGAAATCAGAGAAAACACCATTCAAAGAAGAATTGATAACAGAAAAAGGAAATTTAAAAATGAAAACGTTAAGCCTGACTCTATCGAAGTCTTTTCATATGTATATTTATGTTTTAATTTTGCTGTCAATTTTAATTTAAATTTGATATTATTTTCCTCATTTTCAATTTAATTTAATAATTTTTTTCTTTTTTAAAATTTTAAAATTTTAAATGTTTCCTTTTCAAATGTTTAAGTTTTTAATTTTTTAAATTTACGTTCTTGTATTTATTCTCTCCCTCACCGTATTTCGGTAAACAACCAACCACCTAAATTAATTTATTATTCTTTAATTTTAAATGTTCATCTTTTTATGCTTTGACCTTTTTAATTAAAGTATAATCCTCTTGTTTGGCTTGTATAGGTTTTAGTATATTTTTTTTAACATATCTTGTCATTTTTGAAATTTTATTTTGTGTTTTTGATTTCTAGTATTATGATTATTTATTTTCACAATTCAGCTTATAAACATTTTTTTAACTTCGAAATATAAGATTGTTTTAATTTTTTTGCGTATAATTTAACGCATATTGAAGAATTCATTGATTATTAGTTTTAGCTGTTTTTTAGACTATCACTAATGATGGGTTTAGATAATCCGAAACATATGAAGATTAAAATAAAAAATAAAAAAGATAATAAAAAATATTGAA
>SEYY01022220.1:70000-77500 GCA_009176605.1 Armadillidium nasatum | reverse complement strand
TTCTACTTTTCATTAATAACCTTCTCTCTATTATTTCATCACCTGTCCACTCCTATGCTGATGACTCCTCCCTTCATTATTCCTTTCAATTTGAGACTTCCAACCCAACAACAGTCAGCTGATGAAAGGAGGGTGCCCTTGGAGTAACTGATTTCTGATTTCTCTCTCGTATTTCAAATTGAGGTAGATAAAAAATTATTACTTTCAAAGTCCCAAAACTCAGTTCCTTCATCTCTCTACTCGACACAACCTTCCCCACAACTATGGTATCTTTCTCGAAAACACACAACTCAAATCTTCGTCTGTTCTCAGCATTCTAGGAGTTTCTTTTTCTCATGGTCTTTTTTGAAAGAATCAAAATACTTCTCTTTCTAAACAAGCTTCTAAGAGATTAAATCTGAGGAGCCTTCAAAATTTCTTCACGCCACCGCAGTTGGGTGTTCTTATATTGTTGTTATTCACCCCAGTATTTAGTACGCTTCACATATCTGTGGGGGTTCCACTCATAAGACTCTCCTGGGAAAGGTGGAGTCTGAGGATTTTTATCTTATTAACTCTTTCGACCCCTCTAACTCTTTGTACCTCTTTCTGCCCATCGAACTGTTGCGTAACTCTCTTAATAATTATTACAAAGGATACTGCTCTTCTAAACTCTCCCTCTCTTCGCATACCTTCTCCATTGAGAAGGACTTGTGAGAGACGCTTTTCAACAACTTTCGGACTTAATTGCTATGTTCAGTCTTACATGTATTCTACAAGAAAATTCTGGAACACACTCTCTTTATCTGTTTTCCCAACTTCCTTTGACTAACACATCTTCAAATGCCGTGTTTCGGGACATGTCAGTCATTAATCGACGAAGAACCAGACATCCCTTCAATGATGGAATTTGGTAGGATTGGGGCTTTTTACCACCTGAGTATATATATATATATATATATATATATATATATATATATATATATATATATATATATATATATATATATATATATATATATATATATATATATATATATATATATATATATATATATATATATATATGGCATTATAAAGACCAGGGCTTCACAAACTTTTTTCATCGCGATCCCCATTTTCTAATTACCATAAGAATAAAATAAAGTAAAATAGAATAAATACAAAGGAACTTCTCGGGACCCCATTTGAGGTCACAACTCCTACTTTGAGAAACACTGATATAGACTTATCTAATATTAAACCTAAAATATTTCTCCATTTCTTTCAGAATAGGAAACAAGATTGACAAAAATAAGGAAAAGAGGAAACGTGATTTCCAACTTTGTTTAAATTTAGTCATAAACTTCTAAACTTTCCTTCAAATCATTAATTTGGCAAAACTTAATAAAAAATCAAATAAGCATTTGGAAATTACAAAAAATTATCATTTTACTTTTCATCACACAGAACTTCACATAATCGAGTTTATGTTTAAACTTTATTCATTCTTAAAAAATCGCTTGAATGTTTCTTAGTTATTGATTTTAATTAATAAAAATAAACTTTTAAATTGTAAAGAAAAATTACTCTTTTTGTAATTGTTTGAACAGTATAATAAATAAATCTTCTAACCCACATTCTGATAAAATGCGAAAACAGATCTTATATTACAGCTATATAAGATATATTTTTGTTATTCTTATACTATAAGACGTACAAATGTTTGGATGACAAATCAGTTAAAGGTACAAAGAACTGAATGACACATGAGAATAAATCTTTGAGGGGCAGATCTTTCCGTACCCCCTGACCAGTGGGTGGTGATGATAATACTTTTTATTATCTCTACACCACTCATATATAATGCAAAGATAGTACCACCGATTAAGCTATTATGCAGTTCATTCGTACTTTAACATTTTTATAATTTCATATGAAGAAGTTTTACTTATAAAGAAGTAAAGTCTTAAAAAGATTACTCGTTTGTCGTTTTATTTTATGCAAGAAAATAATTACTCAAGGAAACAATATAAGATGTTTTTTCTAAATTAAATAAATCGCTGATAAAAACAGTCGTCTCTCATAAGTGCTTTAAACTTTTAACATTTTTTTTAGTGTTTTTTAAAACGAAACTTTTAAACTCGGGAATTGAGTGTCACAAATAAACTGAACTTCAGGATATTAAAGTTTCAAAACTTTGTTTTCTTTTTTTTTCTTTAAAAATTGAATTTTGCTTTTCTTCAGAATTTTTTTTAATTCTTTTTCGTTTTCGGAATTTCGTCAGTAAATCATTTATTCTTTTGTTAACTTTTACATTTTTAATTTGCTCTTAAAAGGAGTTTCCTGCAAGACGGTTTAAACAACGGAACATCGATCGCAGACAGTGAGGAGCCGATCAAAAAAAAATGAAAGAGGGAAATGAAAAGTAAAAGTAAAAATATACATTATAAGATAAAAATAATTTATCTTTCGTAGAAGTAGAATTGCAAAAACAATTCCACGCTCAAGTTGGCAATATGATTTAGAGATATAAATAGAACAGCATTTAATGTGAAATGAAATTCAGGAAATAGAAATAATTAAAACAGAAATAATAGAATCTCCACAAACAACGTATTCAAATTTCAAATGACTTTTTAATAGAACAAAATAAAAAATAAAAACATTTATATATAAGAAAAAAATCGAACACAAAAGCCTTTTTTATATTTCTTCAAAAAAAACTTTGAACAACGAAAAAGTTTAGTTTATTGCAAACAATAATTGAGAATTCAATGCCAAACTCACTTCCAAAGATAATTAAAAAAATTAAAAAATTCTTTAACAAAAGAAATTTTTTCTTTAGAAGAAAATATTGTCATTTCTTTCTCATATATATATATATATATATATATATATATATATATATATATATATATATATATATATATATATATATATATATATATATATATATATATATATATATATATATATATATATATATATATATATATATATATATATATATATATATATATATATATATATATATATATATATATATATATATATATATATATATATATATATATATATATATATATATATATATAATATACCACTCACGGGCAAAGCTCAGCTCTATTAAAGGAGGGGTGTCAGAAGAATAAAAATATAGAAAAAGAACAACAACAAAAAAAAGGATAAAAAATAAGAACGACCTCTGCAGGACCCACCTAACGCATATTTCTTAGGTGAGCGCAGACCCGGCTTTAAAGAAATTGAGATTAAACTTATCAGGAAAAACAGAAGATGGGAAAGAGTTCCACGGAACAGATGTGGCAAGAAAGAAGGAGGAACCATAGCGGACAAGCCTGTAGTTAAGCATGCACACGCAAAATTGATGCGCAGACGATGCACCCTTTGTGCTACGAGGACGACGAAATGGTGGAGGTATACGGGTGGATAGTTCCTTCGAGCATTTGCCGCTGTAGTACCTATAGAAAAGAGACAAGGCACCAACGTCGCTTCGCAAAGATAAAAAGTCAAGGGACTTACAAAGAGCGGAACAGTTCATAAGTCTTTTTGCCTTGGACTCAACCTTATCCAAAAGACGGGTGAAACCTGAGCCACCCTAGATATGAGAGCAGTACTCCATACAAGGGAGGATGAGACCCTTGAATAATCGGAGTAACTGCGAGGAAGAAAAAAATTCTCGCATTCTAAACAGAACCCCCAGTTTCATTGAAGCCGCCCTAGCAACCGTTGTGATATGAGGTTTCCCAAGACATTTCTCCAACTCTTTGTACCTATTTCTGCCCGTCGAATTCTTGCTTCACTCTCTTAACAATTATTAAAATGGATACTGCTCTTCTGAAATCTCTCTCTCACTCTCTCTTCGCATACCTTCTCCATTGAGAAGGGCTTGTGTGAGACTCTTTTCAACATAGCCTCATCATTTCCCTGTTCAACTGTCGGACCTAATTGCTATGCTCAGTCTTAAATGTATTATACAAGAAAGTTTTGGAACACACTCTCTGTTTCTGTTTTCCCAACTTCCTTTTACTAAAATATCTTCAAATGCCGTGTATCGGGACTTGTCAGTCATTAATCGACGAAGAACCAGACATCCCTTCAACTCTGATGGAATTTGGTAGGATTGTGGCTTTTGGTCACCAGAGTATATATATATTATATATATATATATATATATATATATATATATATATATATATATATATATATATATATATATATATATATATATATATATATATTATATATTATGGCATCATACAGACCAGGGCTTCACAAACTTTTTTCATCGCGATCCCCATTTTCTAATTACCAAAAGAATAAAAGAAAGTAAAATAGAATAAACACAAAGGAACTTCTCGGAACCTCCTTTGAGGTCACAACTCCTACTTTGAGAAACTCTGATATAGACTTATCCAAAATAAAAACTAAAATATTTCTCCATTTCTTTCAGGATAGGAAGCAAGATTGACCAAAATAAGCAAAAGAGGAAACTTGATTTCCAACTTTGTTTAAAATTAGTCATAAACTTCTGAACGTTTTTTCAAATCATAAATATGCTCAAACGTAGTGAAGAATTACAAGCACTTTGAAATTACAAGAAATTATTATTTTACTTTTCATCACACAGAACTTCACATAATCGAGTTTATGTTTAAACTTTATTCATTCTTAAAAAATAGCTTGAATGTTTCTTAGTCTTAAAAAGGTTACTCTTTTATTGTTTTATTTTATGCAAGAGAATAATCACTCAAGGAAATAATATAAGATGCTTTTTCTCAATTAAATAAATAGCTACCAAAAACATTCTCCTCTCATAAGTGATTTAAACTTTTAACATTTTTTTTTACTGTTTTTTAAAAACGAAACTTTTAAACTCAGGAATTAAGTGTCACAATAAAACTGAACTTCAGGATATTAAAGTTTCAATTTTTTTTTTTTTTTTTTTTTAAATTGAATTTTGCTTTTCTTCAGAATTTTTTTTTCTTTTTTGTTTTGTGAGTTTTGTCAGTAAATCATTTATTCTTTTGTTAACTTCTACTTTTATAATTTGCTCTTAAAAGGAGTCTCCTGCAAGAGGGTTTAAACCACGGGACATCGATCGCACACAGTGAGGATCCGATCAAAACCAAATGAAAGAGGGAAAGGAAAAGTAAAAGTAAAAATATACATTATAATATAAAAATTATTTGTCTTTCGTAAAAGTAAGACACCGATTTTGATACAAAAACAATTCCATGCTCAAGTTAGCAATATGATTTAGAGATATAAATAGAACTGCATTCAATATGAAATGAAATTCAGGAAATAGAAATAATGAATTCAGAATAGGAAATAAGATTGACAAATATAAGAAGCAAAAGAGGAAACGTGATTTATAACTTCGTTTAAATTTAGTCATAAACTTCTAAACTTTCCTTCAAATCATAAATTTGGTGAAACTTAATGAAGAAACACAAGCATTTTGAAATTACAAAAAATTATTATTTTACTTTTCGTCACACAGAAATTCACATTATCGAGTTTGTGTTTAAACTTTATTCATTCTTAAAAAATCGCTTCAATTTTTCTTAGTTATTGATTTTAAGTAATATAAATAAAGTTTTAAATTGTAAAGAAAAATTACTCTTTCTGTAGTTGTTTGAACAGTATAATAAGTAAATCTTCTAATTCACATTCTGATAAAATGCAAAAATATATCTCATATAATTATAACAGCTATATTAGGTATATTTTTTTACGTTTTTGTTTTTCTTATACTATAAGATCTACAAATGTTTGGAGGAAAACCAGTTGAAGGTACAACTGTATGTCACATGAGCATTTATAGTTTGGGGGCAGATCTCCTCATTTCTCCTGACCAGTGAGTGGTGATGATGGTACTTTTAATCATTCCTACATCACTCACATATAATGCAGAGATAGTAGCACCAACTCAGCTATTACACTGCAAAAACAGACCTTTCTAATTCCTTTCTATAGAAAGGAAATAGAAAGGCTTTGTCTAAATTCTCATATTTCTCTATTTCTTAGAGCGGAATTATAAAGGCAATTCAGAATTTCGAAGACACTAGAGAGGAATTAAAGAGGAATTACAGCGGAGTTTATGGTTTTCGTCCATTGCCTTTCTAATGCCGCTCTATCAAAATATTTTCTCGACATTGCATGCCGCTCAAATGCCGCTCAAATGCCTTTCAAAGCTCTTGTTGAGCGGCATCGATTCGATTTTAAAATCTCTTTTGCCTTTAAACACACACACACACATACACACACACAAGCACACACACTATATAATATATATATATATATATATATATATATATATATATTATATATATATATATATATATATATATATATATATATATATATATAATATATATATATATATATATATATATATATATATATATATATATATATATATATATATATATATATATATATATATATATATATATATATATATATATATATATATATATATATATATATATATATATATATATATATATATATATCTTCTGGTGCATGGGCAAAAGGTCAGAGACCTACTAATTTCAACAAGAGTTGGAGGAATTCCAAAATCAAAGTCCAATTAAAGGCCGACATGTCCCTATACACTGTGTTTGAAATTGTGCAAGTTAAAAGAAGTAAGAAAAGTAGAGCCTATTAGCAAATCATCGACAGCGAACATAGCCGACAGGTTAAATGGTTGACTCTTTTGGAAAAAATCTGACGGTCATTTTTCTCTTCAATTTAAACGTTTCGACATTTAGCAGTATGTAAAAAAAAAAATTGTTTCGAACATTTGAACAATATTTTTTCGATTTTATTTTATTATTATTATTATTATTATTATTATTATTATTATTATTATTATTATTATTATTATTATTATTATTATTATTTCTTCTTCTTCTTCTTCTTCTTCTTCTTATTATTATTATTATTATTATTATTATTATTATTATTATTATTATTATTATTATTTTAATATAAATAGTATTTTTATTAAATTTTTTGCCTGGCACACGAATATGTGTCTAAGGGAGGTTCCGGTACACGTACCCCTCGACCCGTGAGTGGCGGTGATGATGAATGAAAAACCTTCAGTACTTTAGCCAAACCAACGCTTTTATTTGAAACTAATCCGTACTTTCAGAAATAGCAAATATAGTATAGGACTCTCTGACTCTCAGTATATATATATATATATATATATATATATATATATATATATATATATATATATATATATATATATATATATATATATATATATATATATATATATATATATATATATATATATATATATATATATATAATATATATATATATATATATATATATATATATATATATATATATATATATATATATATATATATATATATATATATATATATATATATATATATATATATATATATATATATATATATATATATATATTTAAACAATTGAAAAATCAATTTACAAATATACAAAAGAAAATTTTCTGAAACTATGTGATTC
>SEYY01022220.1:57500-60000 GCA_009176605.1 Armadillidium nasatum | reverse complement strand
CTCATTTCTTTAAGCTCTATTCTTCCTTTTCCTTAACAGGAAGATTTCTAAATATCTCAATTCTTCTAATCTTATCTCTGATTGTCCGTATGGCTTTCGTAAGAAACGCTCTACCGGTGATCTTCTTTCCCTTCACTCTGACTCTTGGTTCTCAGCTCTTCAGCATTTCACTAAATCTTTTGCTGTCGCGCTGGACATATCGAAAGCTTTCGATAGAATTTGACACAAAGCTTTAATTTCCAGTCTTCTTTCTTTCGGAATATATCGTTCGTTATGTGGCCTTCTCTCTGATTTCCATTCCAGTCGTTCTATAGCAGCTGTTGTAAACTTACACCGTTCATCTTTAAGTCTATTAATAGAGATATTCTGCATGGATCTGTTCTATCCCCGACATTTTTCTGCTTTTCATTAATGTTACTTCATCTCCTACCCACTCCTTTGCCGATGACTCCCCATTTCATTACTCTTTTTAATATGAAAGGTGTCCTTCCCAAAGCAGTTAATTGACTCAAGGAAGGTAGTCTTGGAGCAACTAAGTTCTGATCTATCTCGCATTTCAAATTGGGACAGAGAAAACAGGTCGTTTTCAATGCCACCAACACTCAATTCCTCCGTCTCTCTATTCGACATAATCTTCCACACAACCTTCATCTCTCTTTAATATTCTTGGTATTTCTTTTTCTCGTGATCTTTCTTGGAAAGATCACATTACTTCTCTTTCTAAACAAGCTTCTAAGAGGCTGGGTGTTCTGAGGTGCCTTTATAATTTCTTCACTTCACCCCAGATGCTTTCTCTTTATAGGGGTGTTCTTCGTCCCTGTATGGAGTACGCCTCATACATCTGGGGTGGTTTCACTCATACAGCTCTCACTGAGAAGGTGGAGACTTATAAACTCTTTAACTCTTACTAATTCTCTCCAGTCTCTTTCTGCCCGTCGAACTGTTGCATCAGTCTCTCTGTACTATCGCAATTTTAATGGACACTCTGAACTCTGTCATCGCATGCCTCCTCCATTGAGAAGGGCTTGTCCGACAAGTCTTTCTACACACTCTCATCCTTTCTCTGTCCAACTTTCTGACCCCAGATTTTTCCGCTATGCTCAATCTTAGATGTATTTTGCTGGCAAAGTTTTTAACACAATCACTTCACCCATTTTTCCAACTTCCAATGACTTACACTTCTTCAAACGCCGTGTATCTGGACTTGTCGGCCTTTAATTTGACCAGGTTTCCAATTTTCCCTAACCCTAGTGGAAATTTTAGTAGACATCTGGCCTTTTCCTACCAGTGATAATATATATATATATATATATATATATATATATATATATATATATATATATATATATATATATATATATATATATATATATATATATATATATATATATATATATATATATATATATATATATATATATATATATATATATATATATATATATATATATATATATATATATATATATATATATATATATATATATATATACATAGTTTTAAAGTCTGCTAAAACTCTCACAGACTATTTCTATATAGAAGATTATTGTCTGCTATTGGAATCGAATAGCGACCTTTAAGATGGTAAGTTTTGTGCGTTAACCACTAATCCATGGCGGTTCAAAAGAAAATCGCATCGGAACTGCTCATGATCTACAGTCATGATGTCAATCCCAAAGAACTCCTCCGGCTGCAACTCAGGCAAAGGGGCAACGAGTTCAAAGGTCGGATCCATTACTCGCACACAGTTATATAATAGAGATTTAATTAAAGTCTGATAAAACTCTCACAGACTATTTCTATATAGAAAATTAATGACTGCTATTGAACTCGAACCAGTGACCTTTAAGGTGGTAAGTCTTTTGCGTTAACCATAGACCACGTCGTTCTAAAGAAAATCGCATTGAAACTGCTCATGATCTACAGTCATATCATCAATCTCAAAGGACTCCTGCGACCGTAACTCAGGCAAAGGGCAACAAAGTCAAAGGTCGAATCCATCACTCCCAGACAGTTAGTTATATTATAGAAATAGTCTGTTAGAGTTTGAGCAAACTTTAAAGCTCTATTATATAACTGTCTGCGAGATAGACAGTATATAGATAGATAGATAGATAGATAGAGAGAGAGAGAGAGAGAGAGAGAGAGAGAGAGAGACAGAGAGAGAGAGAGAGAAAGGCAAATAGCACGAGAAAAAGCAGAGTTTTAAAAAAAAGGAATGGTTAGGTTAGATGATGGGAAATAATATGGAATGTACACCTCCATTCCAGAGAGGATCATATCGGTTAAGCGCTAAGCACATTCCGAGGGACTTTTCCCACGAAAACAGTAATCATTCCATTTGAAATCAGAGAAGTATAGTCGTAAGTTAAACCAGTTAGCAGCACCGAAGTGTCAGAAATGTCTCCTCGCAGAAGTTTAGGGCCTTCCTTGAGGAAGACTTGAAGAGACAAAATTGGATACAGATATAAGAAGGTGATCAAATCAACCTAGAGGAGGA
>SEYY01022220.1:42500-47500 GCA_009176605.1 Armadillidium nasatum | reverse complement strand
AAAAATTAATTTCAATATATATATATATATATATATATATATATATATATATATATATATATATATATATATATATATATATATATATATATATATATATATATATATATATATATATATATATATATATATATATATATATTATATATATATATATATATATATGGGAAGCTGTTAGGTTTTGCAATTGGACCTTTTGCTTAGGGTGAGAGGCCTACCAAATTCCATCGGAGTTGGGGAATAACTATCTTGGTCGATAGTGGCCGAGGGGTCCAGACACACGGCGCTTGAAAGTATGTAAATCAAAGGAAGGTGGGAAAACAGATAAAGGGAGTGTGTTCCAGACTTTACCAGTAGAGTATATGTAAGACTGAGTATAGTAGTTAAGTCTAGGTTCGGAGAGTTGGACAGAGAAAGGATGAGAATGTGTAGAAAGGCGTGTCGCACGAGCTCTTCTCAATGGAGGAGGTATGCGACGAGAGAGTTCAGAAGAGCAGTGTCCGTTGTAATAGCGATAGGTAAAGAGAGTGTGACGCAACAATTCGACGGGCAGAAAGAGATTGAAGAGAGTTAGTAAGAGCAGGAGTGTTGATGAGACGAAATGCCCTAGACTCCACCTTCTCTATGAGAGATGTATGTGTGGAACCACCCCAGATGTGCGAAGGATACTCCATACAGGGGTGAAAAATACCCTTATACATAGCAGCAACTGGGGTGGCGTAAAATAATTCTGAAGGCGCCTCAGAACACCCAACCTCTTAGAAGCTTGTTTAGAAAGAGAAGTAATGTGATCTTTCCAAGAAAGATCACGAGAAAAAGAAACACCAAGAATATTAAGAAGAGATGAAGGCTTGAGTTGTGTGTTTTCGAAGAAGATATCATAGTTGTGTGGAAGATTGTGTCGAGTAGAGAGATGGAGGAATTGAGTTTTTGAGGCATTGAAAACAACCATGTTTTCTCTGCCCCAATTTGAAATACGAGAAAGATCAGAGGTTAGTTGCTCCAAGGCTACCCTTCTTGAGTTTATCAACTGCTGTTGGGTGGGACATTTTTCAAACTGGAAGGAATAATGAAGGGTGGAGTCATCACCATAGGAGTGAATAGGAGATGAGGTAATAGAGAGAAGGTCATTAATGAAAAGTAGAAAAAGTGTTGGGGATAGGATAGAACCCTGAGGAACACCACTGTTAATAGATTTAAAAGATGAACGGTGGCCATCTACAACAGCTGCTATAGAACGACCATAAAGAAAATTAGTGAGAAGATCACAGAGAGAAGGATAGATACCGAAAGAGGGAAGTTTGGAAATCAAAGCTTTGTGCCAGACTCTATCAAAGGCTTTCGATATGTCCAGCGCGAGAGCAAAAGATTCATCGAAATGACGAAGAGCGGAGGACCAAGAGTCAGAGAGAAGGGAAAGAAGATCACCCATAGAGCGTTTCTTACGAAAGCCATACTGGCGATCTGAGATAAGATTAGAAGAATTGAGATGTTTCCTAATCTTCCTGTTAAGGATAGATTCGAAAACTTTAGAGAGAACGGAGGTCAAAGAAATAGGACGTTGGTTGGAGGGTTGAGAAGGGTCCCCTTTCTTCGGCACAGGCTGAATGAGCGCACGTTTCCAGCAAGAAGGGAAGGTTTAAATATAGAGACAAAGACGAAATAGTTTACCAAGGTTCGGTGCAAGCTCGGAAGCACAAGTTTTGAGAACCACAGGAGGAATACCATCGGGACCGTACGCCTTCTTAGTATTAAGCTCAGAGAGAGCAGAAATGACATCTTTAGAAGAAATTCTAATTTTAGGCATAAATGAGTTAGAGGGGGTTGAAGGAGGAGGAATAGCTCCGGAATCGTCTAAGGTTGAATTAGAGGCAAAGGTTTGAGCAAAGAGTTCAGCTTTAGAAAAAGGTAAAACAGCAGTTGTGCCGTCGGAAGATATTAAAGGAGGGAAAGAGGAAGAAGGAAAGTTAGAGTTGACATTTTTTGCAAAATGCCAGAAAGAACGTGAAGAGGAGGAACCAGAAAGATTATTGCATTTTTACGGAGAAATGAGTTTTTAGTGTTACGAAGGATAGATTTTGCACGATTCCGGGATGAAATATAAGTAGCTTGAGTTTCTGGAGTTTGAAGACGACGGTAACCCCTGAAGGCAGCATCCCTACGGCGAATAGCACGAGAACAAGAAGAGTTAAACCAAGGTTTGTTAGGTTTAGTAGAAGGGAAAGAATATGGAATGTATGCCTCCATGCCAGAGAGAATCACCTCGGTAATGAGTTCTGCACACTCCGAGGGACCCCTCCCACGGAAGCAATAATCATTCCACGGGAAATCGAAGAAGTACGACCGCAAGTCCGACCAGCTTGCGGCACCGAAGTGCCACAAACGTTTCCTTTCCGTAGAAGGGGATCTTTCCTGCGGAAGACTTGAAGAGATAGAAGATATAGAGATAAGAAGGTGATCGGAGGAACCCAGAGGAGGAAAGAGTTTAACAGTATAAGGAGAAGGATTAGAAGTTAGGAAAAGGTCTAGAATGTTGGGTTCATCTCCAAGACGATCAGGGATACGAGTAGGGAGCTGCACCAACTGCTCAAGGTCGTTTTGGATAGCGAAATAGAAGGCACGTTCACCAGCTGTATCATGAGAACTAGAAGAAAGCCATTGGCGGTGGTGAACATTGAAATCACCTAATATGATGATTTCAGAGAAAGGAGAAGAAGAGAGAATGTGCTCTATTTTGGAGTTTAAATAGTCGAAGAATTTAGGATAGTCAGTAGAATTAGGAGATAAGTAAACTGAACAAATGAATTTAGTCGTAGAATGGCAAGAGAGCCTAAGCCATAAGGTGGAAAATTCGGAAGACTCCAAATTAGAGACACGAGAACAAACGACATCGTTGCTCACGTATGCACAACAACCGCCTTTGGCTGAAAATTGAGGATAGAGACAGTAGGAGGAAACAGAATAGGGTTTGCTATCAGAACGCTCAATCATCTGAACTTCGGTCAAGAATAAGAGGTGAGGTCTAGAAGAAGAGAGGTGATGTTCAACAAAGTGGAAATTAAACTGCAGACGGCGAATGTTGCAGAAATTAATGAAAAAAATAGACCGTTCATCAGGACAAGCCGGCAGCTGTGTCCAGGTGGCACCAACCCCATCACCGGAGGCCACCAACTTCCAATTAGTGATGGGGGAAGGGGTGGATGAGGTGCTATATTTGAAAGCCGCCCCCGGGGCTTCTCGGAGGCTACTTTTGTTGAGGTTATCATTTAGGTGTTTTTTTTTTTTTTTTTTTTTTTTTAAGGGTGTCTGTATTAATGTTTTGTGTGTGAGAAGGAGAGTTTACTCCGATTTAGAAGAAGGTGAGCGTGAAATGGAACGAACCATTGGGCACAGGGATAAGATGGGAAGTTCCTTTAATATCCCATATACCCAGTGGGGGGTAATCTCATCGCCTCGCTAGCTCTACTTCCCTCCCCGCTATATATATATATATATATATATATATATATATATATATATATATATATATATATATATATATATATATATATATATATATATATATATATATATATATATATATATATATATATATATATATATATATATATATATATATATATATATATATATATATATATATATATATATATATATATATATATATATATATATATATATATATATATATATATATATATATATATATATATATATATATATATTCAGCAAGATTCAAGAAATTGGCCTGTTTAGCACTATACAAGTCACTGAAAATTAAAAGTCATCTAAAATATGAACTGTTTTAGGAGAGTGTCACTTGCAGATTTTTATCTGTTCAAAGATTTACGAAATAAGACAAAATAAAAACGCGAATTTAAATCATCCCTTTCTATTGATCTGAAAATCCCTTGAATAATCTCTGTTTTGGCTATTGACATGAATATAATTAAAAGCTAAAGAAAAAAAAAAATAAATTTCGATGTAAATGGGTTTATTGGGACATCTTGTGGTTATTTATAAAAGAGGGCTGATGTTATTGTTCCAATTGTTTGGACATAAATGTCGTCAATGGTCTCATTTGTAAATTTAGTAGAGTCAGACTCGGATTTTATTTCCTCTTTATATGCAATTTGAACTTTTATTTATGGATCAATTAATAGAGCTAATGATGCATTTTAGGCAATATATATCTCTTATTACTTACTATTCCATTCATTGTGTTCTTTTTTATACTTTGAATAAGATTTTGTATGAGATAATCTTATCTTTACTTTAACCTAAATATTGCGCAGGTCGAAATACTTACAAAATTTCTAAATATTTTTATACTTGTGTAAAGCATGTTTTTTTCCAAATGAAAAAGTAATGCATTGATGTGTCATCTGAATAAGAATATATATATATATATATATATATATATATATATATATATATATATATATATATATATATATATATATATATATATATATATATATATATATATATATATATATATATATATATATATATATATATATATATATATATATATATATATATATATATATATATATATATATATATATATATATATATATATATATATATATATATATATATATATATATATATATATATATTGCTGACTGAGCACATTTAAAAGGAAGAAATAACCTAGATTTATAAAGAAACATTTATTCTTTAAGACCTTTGAAGGATCATTTTAACTGAAAAATATTTTCTGTTTTTGACAAATTTAAACTCTTAAAAAATATTCGGAAAAATATTTGATCTTTAAAGGCCATATTTATTCTTATCTTAACACTAGAGGATTCGAAAACATTAAAGTGATGTTGCTCAAATATATATATATATATATATATATATATATATATATATATATATATATATATATATATATATATATATATATATATATATATATATATATATATATATATATATATATATATATATATATATATATATATTTATATATATATATATATATGTAA
>SEYY01022220.1:27500-35000 GCA_009176605.1 Armadillidium nasatum | reverse complement strand
AAAATAAATAATGATGTTTATAGCCAAAATAAGTCTGTAACCCAAAATAAAAAAATAAGCATATTACCCTAAAAATTGTTTTAAAAATATTTATTGTTTTATATATTTATTTTTATTATTCTTTTACATATCCCTTGATAGATTCTCATAATAATAATAATGGTAAAAATGATCTTTAAATATTCAAATTTAGTTTAAAAATGTAAATCCAACTCCTACTAT
Organism: Armadillidium nasatum; assembly: GCA_009176605.1. Classification (NCBI taxonomy): domain Eukaryota; kingdom Metazoa; phylum Arthropoda; class Malacostraca; order Isopoda; family Armadillidiidae; genus Armadillidium; species Armadillidium nasatum. The sequence continues at coordinate 34,778 of SEYY01022220.1, read as the reverse complement.
TTACAACGAACGTCACACACACATAAACACACACACACGCACACACACACACACACATATATACATATATATATATATATATATATATATATATATATATATATATATATATATATATATATATATATATATATATATATATATATATATATATATTAGGCATGTAAAAATTGTAAAATTAGTGTTTCAATAAAGTCAAATTGTGATTACTTTTTTATTTGGTTTTGGAGTCGTTACTCTCGTAGTGAGGGGTGATCTGCTGACTTAAACCAACGAAAGTTAGCTTTAAGTACGCTAGTAGCTGGGGTATTTAGGTTTTCCCACAATGAAAACACGCCCCAACAAATTCCGGATGTAGTGGAAAGAACACCGGGTTCGGGTTCTAGGACCCACACACTCCAACCTTCATATATATATATATATATATATATATATATATATATATATATATATATATATATATATATATATATATATATATATATATGAAACCATAGGAGGGTGTTTGGAAACCCTACTGGAGCTACTATGGCATTCTACTGGGAGCTCCTGGGTTGCAGGAGCAACCAACCAAAGTCAAGCAACGCCAAATGACAACAACAACTGTTTCGACGAAATTAGCTATAAAAGACAGAGAATAATATTTCTCACGCTAGGATTCGAAGCCATTAACAACTGCGTAGTCGTTAGACAATGTACAGAAAGCTCTACCACCGAGCTACGGTGCCTCCCCAAAAAAGGAGGTAAAGAAGAACAGTTTCCAAAACCTCTTCTTCTTCAAATCACTGTAGCAACTCAGTACCTATTTGAATCCATAGGAAGGTGCTTGGAAAACTTTCCTCTGCCTTATATAGCTAATTTCGTCAATAATCCACTAATGTATGGAGTACTGTTCTTTCATTTTGTGGTTGGAGGTTACCGGCTGTGTTCGTCTTTTGGACAGGGTTGAGTTTAAGGCTAAAAGACTAATAAACTATCTCATACTTTCAACTCCCTTGGCTCTTAGTCTCTGCAACATTACGTTGCTTCACTATGTCTTTTCTATAGGTCCTACAATTTATTTGAGATGACTGACCTCTCGCATTTCACCACCATTGCGTCGCCATCGAAGCACAAGGAGCGCCATGCCCTCACATCAATTTTAAATGAATATTACACTCTTAATGCCAATTGTTTCCTATTTTTATATTCACTTTAGTTTTTACTTTGAATTTTTACTTATATTTTTCTTTAATTAATGTTACATTCAAATAAAGAAATTTCAAAATAGTTTATTTTGAATGGGGTAATGATGGAGTATTATATTTCGTATGAAATTCTCTAATGGTGATCTTTCTCTTTTCTTTGACTTTTGGTCCTCTTCTATCTGCATTTCTGTGCATCTTTTGCTGGGGCACTAGACATATCTAAAAGCTATCGATAGAGCCGGGCACAAAGCTTTGATTTCTAAGCTCCCTTCTTCCGGTATCGATCTATCCCTCTGTGGCCGTTTGTCTGATTTCTTCGCGGTCGTTCGATAAACAGTTGTTGTAGAAGGCCACAGTTCGTCTTCTAAATTTGTTTACAGTAGTGATGTTTTTCAGATATTAATTCTATCAGCATATCTTTTTTTCTGCTTTTCATTATTGACTTACTCTCTATAGCTTCGTCACTAATCCATTCCTATGCCGATAACTCTACCCTAATATACACATTTCGTTTTGAAATCCGTCCCAGCCAACAACAACTAAATATCAATAGAAAAGAAGCCCTGAAGCAACAACCCATTAATTGTTCTCGACTTTCTTAATAGAGCAGAGAAACTATAGTTGTTTCCAGAAAGCTTGAAAAACTCAGTTCCTTTATCCTTATACTCGAGATAATATTCCAAACAACTACGATATCTTCGAAAACACAACTCATACTTTCATCTGTCCTAAATATTCTTGGTGCATCTTTTTCTTGTGACCTTTTTTCGAAGGATCACATTATATCTCTTTCTGAACAAGCTTCTTTGAGATTGAGTGTTCTCAGGTGATTTTGAAATTTCTTAACTTCACTTCGGTTGTTTTCTCTTTATAGGGAGTTGTTCGACCGAGTATGGAACATACTGTGAACATTTGCGGTGGTTCCATTTATGCATCTCTTCTTGAAAAGGCGAAAAGTTGGGATTTTCGTCTTTTTAACTACTTTGCTCTTACCAACATTCTCAAAATCTTTCTCTGTACAAGATAGGTCAACATCAATATAATCGCAATTACAACAGAAACTTCTCCTCTAAACTTTCGAATGAAATGGTCCGTGCGACACTCCTTTCTACACTTCCTTTCTCTTTCCAACTTTCTGACACCAAACTTAAGCGCTATGCTCAATCTCACACGTACTCCACTTGTAAAGTTTGAAACTCATTCCCTTTTTTTTATTTTCCAAACTTCCTTTGACATACACACTTTCAAATGCAATGTATCGGAACCTGTTGAATTTCAGTTTGACCTCCCTGGAGATTTTCCCAACTGTAGTGGTGATTGGTAGGCTTCTCTAACCTTTACCCACCAAAGGATATATATATATATATATATATATATATATATATATATATATATATATATATATATATATATATATATATATATATATATATATATATATATATATATATATATATATATATATATATATATATATAAATTCACAAATACTTGGATTTGAAATATTCAAGCAAGTGGATTTGGATTCAGATTCGAAGGTTCTGGATTAAGATTCGTATTCGAGATATTGAAAAATTACCTGGATTTGGATTCGATTCAGATTCAAGGGTTCTGGATTCGAATACTTATGGTGGCCGATACGAAAGTCGGACTCGGATTTGAATCAGATTCGAGATAATCTAAAAAAGACTGGATTCGCATTCTATTCGGATTCGAAGGATTCCGGGTACACTCATCCTTGATATATATATATATATATATATATATATATATATATATATATATATATATATATATATATATATATATATATATATATATATATATATATATATATATATATATATATATATATATATATATATATATATATCCTCTAGTGGGAATCAAAGTCTAATTATTTCAAGGTAACATACCCCAAGGCGTTTGAAGGTGTGCAAGTTAAAGGAAGTTGGAAAAATTGATAAAGGGAGTGTGTTATAGACTTTATCAGTATAATACACGAAAGATTGAGCATAGCGATTAAGTCTGGGGTCTGAGAGTTGGACAGAGAAAGGAAGAGACTGTGTAGAAAGGCGTGTCGCACGTACTTTTCTTACTGAAGAATTTATCCGACAAGAGAGTTCAGAAGGGTAGTGTCCGCTGTAATGGTGATAGTATAGAAAAGTGAAATGAGAAGGTAGAATGAGTCTACAGAGAGTTAGAGAGAGCAAATTTGTTGATAAGACGGAAAGCTCTAGACTCCAGATTTTCAAGGAGGGCTGTATGAATGGAACCACCCCAGATGTGTAAGGCATACGCCACACAGAGGCAAACAACACCCATATAAAGATAAAGTAATTAGGATGGCATGAAGAAATTCTGAGGTCGCCTCAGAACACCCAACCTTTTAGAAGCTTTTTTAGAAAGAGAAATAATGTGATCCTTCCATGAAAAATCACGAAAATAAGATCCACCGAGAATATTAAGGACAGAAGAATGATTAAGTTGCTTGTTTTCGAAGATGTCATAGTTATGTGGAAGACTGTGTTAAATAGAGAGAGATGGAGGAATTCAGTTCTGATTTATTGAAAAAATCTTTTCTCAGCTCCAATTTGAAAATCGAGAAAGACGAAAGGATAGTTGCTACAAGACCACTCTCTCTTCGTCAGTTAACAATTGAAAGGATTAATGAAGAGTAATGTCTTCGGCATTTGAGATGAAGTAAAGGAGAGAAAATTATTAATGAAAAGTAGAAAGAGTTGGGGATAGGACAGATCACTCAGAAGCACCAATATTAATAGGTTAAAGGAAGAACGGTGGACGTCAACAACAGCCGCTACAGGACGACCGGAAAGAAATCAGAGAGAAGACCAAAGAGAGAAGGATAGATTCCTAAAGAGGGAAGTTTGGAAATCAAAGCTTTGTAACAGATTTTATAGAAGACTTTCCATATGTCTAGAGCTACAGCTAAAGATTTATCGAAACGCAGAAGAGTGGAAGAGCAAGAGTTAAAGAGACAAGGGAAAGACGATCACCAATAGAGCGTTCTTAACGAAAATCATAATGGCGATTAGAAATAAGGTGAGAAGAATTGAGATGTTTCCAAATTTTCATTTCAAGGATAGATTTGAGAAATTTAGATATAACAGAGGTTAAAGAAAGGGGACAATAGTTATGGAGTTGAGAAGGGTCCCCTTTTTCGTCACAGGCTGAATGATTACACGCTTCAAGAAAAAAGTAAAGTCAAAATAAAAAGACATAGACAAAATAGTTTACCTTCGCAAGTACAAGCTCAGAAGCACAGGTGTTGAGAACCACAGAAGGGATATCATCAGGGCCATACGCCTTCTTATTGTTAAGTTCAGGGACACCAAAAATAACATCTTTAGAGGAAATTACAGTATTAGGTAGAAACAAGTCAGGAGGGAATTCAAGGAGTAGGAATAGATATGAAATTTCTAAATGTGGAATTAAAGCAAAAGTGTGAGAGAAGAATTCCGCTTTTAAAGAAGGTAAACTGCAGTTGTGCAGTCAGAAGATGCAAGAGTAAGGAAAGGTGAAGAAGCAAACTTAGAGTTCATATTTTTTTTTGCAAAATGCCAGAAAGGGCGTAAGGAGGAAGAACTAGAAATATTATTGCATTTTCTAAGGAGAAATGAGGTTTTAATGTTACGAAGGAAAGGTTTTACACGATTTCAGGATGAAATATAAGTTTAATGAGTTAACAAAGTTTGAAGATAACGGTAATCCCTGAAGGCAGCATTTCTGCGGCGAATAGCATGATAACAAGTAGAGTTAAATCAAGGTTTGTTAGGTTTAGTAGAAGGAAAGAATATGGAATGTGGAATCTCTTTGATTATGAGATCTTTACATTTCGTGGTACCCTATCACCGAAACAATAATTATTCCATGGGAAGTCAGAGAAGTACAACAGCAAGTGAGAGCAGCTAGCAACACCGGTGCCAAAACGTCTCCACTCCGAAGGCAGGGACTATTCTTGCTCTTGTGGAAGACTTGAATAGACAGAAGAAGAAATAGAGATAAGAAGGTGATCGGATGAACCCAGAGGAGGAAAAAAGTTTAACAGTATGAGATGATTTGTAAAAGGTTAAGAAACGATCAAGTATGTTGGGTTCACCGCCAAAACGGTCAGGGATACGTGGAGGGAGTTACAACAATTTCTCATGATTGTTCTTAACTGCAGAGGTAGGCGAGTTCAACAGCTGGATCATGAGAACTAGATGAAAAATCAATTGTCGGTGGTGGACATTGAAATCACCAAAAATAATTATTTCGGAAAAGGGAGAAAAAAGAATATATTCTACTTTCGAGTTTAAATTGTCGAAAAATACTTTATAATCAGTAGAATTAGGTGATAAAAAGACAGAACAAATAAATTTAGTTGCAGAATTAGAGAAACTAACAACGTCGTTCGCACATATGCGCAACATTCTCCTTTGGCTAAAAATTGAGAATAGAGACAATAGGAAATAACAAACAAAGGTTTGCAGAGAGTTCACTCAAGCTTCCGAGTTTCAGATAAGAAAAAGAAAGGAGGTCTTTGGAAAGAGATGTGGTTTTCGTAAAAGGGGAAATTAGACAAAATACCGAGAATGTTGCAAAAATGGAGAAAGAAAACCGTACACCATGGCAAGACAAGAGAATATATATATATATATATATATATATATATATATATATATATATATATATATATATATATATATATATATATATATATATATATATATATATATATATATATATATATATATATATATATATATATATATATATATATATATATATATATATATATACTTGAATAACGATTATAATTCTCTGGTTCGTGCCTAGAATGTTTTTAGCCTTTATTCTCAAACAATAATTTCGAAGAGAAAAAAGGGATGAAAAAACTTGGGTAGAGCATCTTAAATTTGGAATGCATTTTAAACTTCTTTCAGAAATCTTCTTTATAACCTTATTTAAAAGCTACACTTTAAGCATTATTGAACAAGAAGAAGTTTTAAGTTTTTTGAGGTTTTATTAATTATATTTAATAAAGTCTTGTGTATTTTCTCACTCCAAAAGAGGGAGGGATACGTTAATGAAAATTTACTCTAATGAAATGTAAATATAATTTAAAGGAGTGTATATATATATATATATATATATAGTATATATATATATATATATATATATATATATATATATATATATATATATATATATATATATATATATATATATATATATATATATATATATATATATATATATATATATATATATATATATATATATATATATATATATATATATATATATATATATATATATATATATATATATATATATATATATATATATATATATATATATATATATATATATATATATATATATATATATATATATAATATATATATATATATATATTATATATATTATATATATGATATATATATATATATATTATATATATATATATATATATATATATATATATATATATATATATATATATATATATATATATATATATATATATATATATATATATATATATATATATTCCTTTCAAATGTAGATCTATTCTTTTGTTTTAAAGGGATATTAATGAATCCGTTATATGAAAGAACAAATTGGAATCATTCATTGTTTTAAACATTTTGAAAATCATTATTATTATTTCTATTTGTTTCGTACAATTGATATTTTGCTCATTAAGAGAAATTCAAAAATCGTCTTTGATATTAATATAATTTATTTATTTTTTTTTTTTTTTTGATGAGACGACTTTTAAGAATGAGAATTAAAAATTAATATAAACATAATTAAATTACTGAATTAATTATAATTATAAGTTTTAATATTATAAAATTATGAATGTAAAAATATTTTGTATCTTACTTTTATTAATAAGAATAATTGATTAAATTAATAAATAATTCATTAAAAAAGTTATTAATTTTTAATAGATGAATACATAAAAACAGACAAATTAACAAACAAAAGGATACACACAGACGTGTAGTTGACTAAATGGACAAACAAGAAGACAAACATAGAGATATGTACATTGATAGATAGATAGATAGATAGAGAA
>SEYY01022220.1:17500-20000 GCA_009176605.1 Armadillidium nasatum | reverse complement strand
ACTACAGCGAAAGATTCGCCGAAATTATTAAGAGCGGAGGACCAAGTGTCAGAATGAAGGGAAAGAGGATTTCTTCGGCACAGACTGAATGAGCGCAAGTTTCCAGCAAGAAGGGAAGGTTGAAGTAGAAGGACAGAGAAGAATAGCTTATCAAGACAAGATGCAAGCTTAAAAGCACAAGTTTTAAGAACCGTAGGAGAAATACCATCAAGAACATAAGCCTTCTTAATGTTAAGCTAAGAGGGAGCCGAAATGACAAATTTAGAGGAAATTACAATATTAGGCATAAATGAGTTGGAGAGGGTTGAAGAAGGAAGATTAGCTTAGCCGGTATCTTTTAAAGTGTAATTAGAGGCAAAAGTTTGAGCTTAGAGTTCAGCTTTAGTAGAATAGCAGTTGTACCATCTTAAGATATTAGAAAATGGAAAGAGGAAGAAACAAAGTTAGAGTTGACATTTTTTTGCAAAATTTCATAATGAGCGTGAATAAGAGGAACTAGAAAGATTACTGTATTTACAACGGAGACATGAAATTTTGTGGTACGAAGAGAAGATTTTGCACTATTCCGGAATGAAATATAAGTTGAATAAATTTGTGGAGTTTAAAGACATGTTAATCCCTGAAGGCAGCATCCATGCGGTGGATAGCGCGAGAACAAGTAAAGTTAAACCAAGGTTTTTTGGGTTTAATTAAATGAAGGAAGAATATGGAATGTATACCTCCATGTCTGGGTGAATCACTTCGGTTATGTGCTCTACATATTTAGAGGGACCCCTCCCATGGAAAAAGTAGTACTCATTCCATGGGAAATCAGAGAAGTACAACAGGTTATCAGTACCGAAGTGCCAGAAAACATGAACAGACAGAAGAAGAAACAGAGATAAAAAGGTAATCGGATGAACCCAGATGAGAAAAGAGATTAAGGAGAAGGTTTGTAGGTTAAGAAAAGATCAAGTATGTTGGGTTCATCGCCAAGAAGCTCAAGGATACGGATAAAGAGCTCTACCAACTGCTTAAAGGTTGTTCTGGATAAAAAAAATGTCATAGTTCACCAGCTGGATCATGAGTACTAGATGAAAGACATTTGCAGTGGTGAAAGATGAAATCACCTAAAATAAGGATTTTGGAGAAAAGAGAAGAAGAAAGAATTTGTTCTATTTTGGAGTTAAAAAGTAGAAGAATTTTTTATAGTCATTAGAATTATCAGATTAATAGACAAACTAATTAAATTTAGCAGTAGAATTACAAGAGAGTATAAGCCATAAAATAGAGAATTTAGAAGACTCCAAATTTGATACATGATTAACATACAACATCAGTTGCGCACATTTGCGCAGCATCCGCCTTTGGTTGAAAATTGAGGATAGAGGCAGAAGAAGGGAACAGAATAAGGTTTGCTGTCAGCGCAATCAAGCTCTTGAGTTCCAGGAAAGAGCAAGAGATGAGGGTTAGAAGAAGAGAGATGGTGTTCGACAAAGGAGAAATTTGAGAAAAGAATGTGAATGTTGCAGATATTACTGAAAAAGAGGACTGTGCACCAGGGCAAGTTGGATGCGAATTCTTGGCAGTATCATCCCCATCTTCGGAGGCCACTAACTCCCAAGTAGTAATGGTGTGAGGGGTGAATGAGGGGTATTGTTTGGATGCAGACCTTCTAAGCATCTCCGAGGAAACTTATGTTTTGCAATTTTTTCTATTTCATTAGGTAATGTATGAATAAGCGCTTGTAAAATTGAAGAAACATGTGAAGAAAGGGAGTGGGAAGGTAATTGAAGCAAAAATGCGCTCCAATATGAGAGGAAGGTACACTATATACCCTCTGAGAAGATGAAACGCAAAAAGAAACGAACCAAAGGGCAACGAAGCGAAACAGAAATGTCTAGCTCATCCTATATATATATATATATATATAATATATATATATATATATATATATATATATATATATATATATATATATATATATATATATATATATATATATATATATATATATATATATATATATATATATATATATATATATATATATATATATATATATATATATATATATATATATATATATATATATATATATATATATATATATATATATATATATATATATATATATATATATATATATATATATATATATATATATATATATATATATATATATATATATATATATATATATATATATATATATATATATATAATATATATATATATATATATATATATATATATATATATATATATATATATATATATATATATATATATATATATATATATATTTATATATATATATATATATATATATATATATATATATATATATATATATATATATATATATATATATATATATATATATATATATAATATATATATATATATATATATATATATATATATATATAATGTGTGTGTGTGTATATTTGTGAGTAGGTGTGGGAGTGTCTAATTCTGAAACTGAAAAGTGATGTCAAATCTTATTGGCTATTTATTT
>SEYY01022220.1:0-2500 GCA_009176605.1 Armadillidium nasatum | reverse complement strand
TATAATTGCAATTATAACAATTATAACTACAGTTACTGTATTTCTAATTGGGCTTCTGGGATGCTATTTACTTCCAATGATTCCACATCATTTATGGAATTGAAAATTTACATTTATTTTTAAAATCAATTTCTAAACAGTAAATATCACTGGCTATGCATAGTAGATTATATAATACAATGTGAAATAATCCTAAGCTAATCTAGTTGTAGAAAAAAAAAAAAAAGTAGTAATAATATAACTATAACAATAATTAATATTTATATCAACAAACTGATAAAATTATAATAATAATAATAATAATAATAATAATAATAATAATAATAATAATAATATAATTAATAATAATAAATTAATTATAATAATAATAATAATAATAATAATAATAATAATAATAATAATAATAATAATAATAATAATAATAATAATAAATAATAAAAATAATAATAATAATAATAATAATAATAATAATAATAATAATAATAATAATAATAATAATAATAATAATAATAATATAAGTAAAGTGGAAAAATGTTCAGAAAACTTCAAAATCCTCACTGCTGCATTATCACTTATTATTTTTGAGAGTTTGAAACAACCATCTCTCTCTATCTAACTATCTATCTATCTATCTTTCTATCTATCTATCTATCTATCTATCTCTATCTATTATTAAATACTATCTCCTATATATATATATATATATATATATATATATATATATATATATATATATATATATATATATATATATATATATATATATATATATATATATATATATATATATATATATATATATATATATATATATATTCAATGCTTAATCTTAAATGCAACTCTTTCCACTTTACATTCATTATCATTATTTTGAACTGTTTATGCCCAATATTGTAAGTTTCATTTATTAACTTTTATTTTTTTTTTTTTTTACAAAAATGATAATAATATATTATTATTATATTATTTCTATAACAATAGTGCTAAAAATGTGTTGAAGAAACTTTAGAAAGTGTATTTCCGATCTTAATCCCGCGTTATCCCGATCCCGATTCGTATGTGAAAATTTTTATCTCGATACTCTGATCAAGATATCTTGACTGGCTGGTTTATATAAAAAGAATTTTGTAATTTGACTAAAGTATTTTGCAGAATTTTCATAAAATTTCAATGATAAGTGCAAACCAGCACTCAATAGTTCCGATTTTACTGCCAAGATATCATAATGAAAAGCTCCAGCATACGCAATGGAACAGACAACCCATTTTTTTATACTCTAGATCTGGCAACAGTGGACGGGAAATAACGTCACATGTCGGCGAAGCCTCAGACAGAATGAAAAATCAGTGTCAGTTTACCAGTTTCTATAGTTTTAATGTTTAATAGTTGTTCTGTTCTACACTTCTACTGTTTCGAAATTCCTAATTAATTATTTTTTTGTTATAATTTTTATCAGTAGGAGTGAATAATGTAAGTTTACTGCAGGCTATACTTTATCATATTTTATTCAAATTTCAAATAGTAAATAATTTGCGTTCTTTAAATTAGCCTTCTGCCTTTCTATCAATAGGTATATATATATATATATATATATATATATATATATATATATATATATATATATATATATATATATATATATATATATATATATATATATATATATATATATTATATATATATATATATATATATATATATATATATGGTAAAGGTGGAGATTGTTTCTGAGTTTCGATTTTAAAAAAATATCGAAAATCGAAAATATCGGAGAAGCCTATCGTAACAAGAGAGTTGTCAGAGGTACGAGGTACTATTACTAGACATAGACACAATTATTATTACTTACTTTTCTAGCAGAACCTAATTCGACTTATCATAACCTGAACTACGAAATTGCCGTAAAAAGAGCCAACCTACACAAGAATTTGCCGTAAAAGAGACCTAACGCACAAGAACGTTTGCAGACATAGTAGCCTAGGGCTAATTATAGGCAGGAAAATATCGATTAAAATTAATATCGACAAAAAAATATCGATATAAAAATATCGAAACTCAGAAACAATCTCCACCTAAGCCTATATATATATATATATATATATATATATATATATATATATATATATATATATATATATATATATATAATATATATATATATATAATATATATATATAATATATTATATATATATATATATATAATTTATGACACACCAATAAATTAGTCGTTGGCAACATTTCACCTGAAGAAGTTACGAAAAGGGAACTTGAAGCATACATGGCTGTTAATATTCTGTTATCAACTGAGTAGCCTTTTCATCTGAGCGTCAATTCAAAGTTGATAAACGCGTGATTACTGACACGCGCTCTCGATTGCTGCCAGAGAATACAGAGATGCTAATCTGGCTAATTTACAATATTCACGCAGTGGACTAAGCACTTTCTTAGGCCTCAAGAAGGGAGTTCAAAAACAAACACAAAGACAAAAGGACATGAAT
>SEYY01022219.1:137500-147267 GCA_009176605.1 Armadillidium nasatum | reverse complement strand
ACCGGGGTTACCGGCCGGGGTTAAAATGGCAAATTATACTTAAATTTTTTATTTTTTTTAATTATCAGCCGATTCTGCTGAAACTTTCAGTTATATAGATTTTTTACCGGTAAGAAAAGTCCATTTCTAGCGTTTTTCCGAGTCTATTACGGTTAAAAGGTTTTTTTTTATTTTTTATTTTTTTTTTTTTAAATTTTACCCTTTTTTAATTGAATGGCGGTGCCAAACCACTTTTTAGAATGAGCTGAAAATTGGACTATTTATTCAAAATTAAATAGGATACAAAAGTCTCTAATAGACTTTTGTTCCCAGAGTTATAGGAAAAATGTTATAAGCCAAAAACTGACCAACTATAGAAAAAAAAAAATTTTTGAACTAAAAAAATCCACCTCTTCAGACAAAATTTTGTTAAAAAAAATACAACTATGACATTTCCTATTTTTGGTGTGTATAGAGGAGGGATGGGGCTACAAATTCCTGTATGTACTTTATTTGATGACATTCGTTGGTTTTGAGATATAGCCTTCAAAAAGGTCCATTTTTTGCCAAATTTCAAAAATTCCCAACGTTTGAGAGGCTATATCTTGCTTCAAACAAAGAGCATTTAAATATGCACTAAATAAATATTGTTGCCCTGCCCTCTTCTAAACAATATTCACAAAAAAAAAAAAATAGTAGGTAGCGTTTTTTATAAATAATTTTTTCCTCCAGAAGGGTACGATTTTTGCAAATTTTTTTTCAAGTGCTTATATAACTTTTTTCTAGACGTGATATCAAAAAACTATTCCCACCAATGCAAGAAATTGGGGCAAAGATATTCAAAATATAAGAAAATTAAGATTTTTTTTCTTTTCTGTTTCTTTTGACCGCTCCTTTTCTGCTAGTGAATGTTCATCTTTGTGTTTTGATTTTAGATACTCCAAAAAGATTTGGTTGAAATTTTTTTACTTGTAGCACCCGGATGTTCTCTTCTAATTTTCTGACTGCAGATGTTAACATTTAGCTATTTCGAGCCTATCCTGAAACATTGTAAAGTATTCAAATACTGCAGAAGCTGATCTTTTAGCCATATTGACTGAAAGTATAAACAAAATAATAATTTTTAAATAATGCAGCTAAATGATACAAGTTTGATACATGGCAATAAAATAACAATGATATGTATAAATACAGGTAAAATTGATAATTTTATATCTTACATTTTTTCAAACTTTACCTTAGGGTCTCACTTAAGTAAACCTGTTGAATCACTATTATGAATTAGAATATTTTTTTTTTTTAATTTTTGTACTTTTTTTAAACTTTAACTATACAAAACTGTAATTTTTTTTTTTTTTTTTTGGAGAAAATGCATATAATCATTAATTTAAGTGAATGTTGGCTATTCTACTCCTTCCTTACAATTAAATAAACCTTATATCTAATTTTCTTAACCTTAAATTTCAGTGCTTTTGACCTCTTTACAAATTTTAGGAAACCCCGGCCAGAACCCCAGCCCCAGCCCCGGCCAAATTCCAACCCCGGTCGGTCCCTATATATATATATATATATATATATATATATATATATATATATATATATATATATATATATATATATATATATATATATATATATATATATATATATATATATATATATATATATATATATATATATATATATATATCGACCGGGGCCCCGGCCCCGGCCAAAAATCAGGGAAAACCGGGGTTAAAATGGCAAATTATACTTAAATTTTTTTTTTTTTTTAAATTTTCAGCCGTTTCTGCTGAAACTTTCAGTTATATAGATTTTTTACCGGTAAGAAAAGTCCATTTCTAGCGTTTTTCCAAGTCTATTACGGTTAAAAGTTTTTATTTATTTTTTTTTTTTTTAAATTTTACCCTTTTTTAATTGAAAGGCGGTGCCAAACCACTTTTTAGAATGAGCTGAAAATTGGAATATTTATTCAAAATTAAATGGGATACAAAAGTCTCTAATAGACTTTTGTTCCCAGAGTTATAGGAAAATTGTTATAAGCCAAAACTGACCAACTATAGAAAAAAAAAATTTTTTGAACTAAAAAAATCTCACCTTTTCAGACAAATTTTTTTTTAAAAAAAATACAACAATGACATTTCCTATTTTTGGTGTGTATAGAGGAGGGGTGGGGCTACAAATTCCTCTATGTACTTTATTCGATGACATTCGTTAGTTTTGAGATATAGCCTTCAAAAAGGTCCATTTTTGGCCAAATTTCAAAACTTCCCAAAGTTTGAGAGGCTATATCTCGCTTCAAACAAAGACAATTTAAATATGCACTAAATAAATATTGTTGCCCTGCCCTCTTCTAAACAATATTCACAAATAAAAAAAAATAGTAGGTAGCGTTTTTTATAAATAATTTTTTCCTCCAGAAGGGTACGATTTTTGCAAAAAATTTTTCAAGTGCTTATATAACTTTTTTCTAGACGTGATATCAAAAACCTATTCCCACCAATGCAAGAAATTGGGGCAAAGGTATTCAGCTAAATTTTCAGCTCATGTGGACCAGTGGTTTGATCCAGTTATTCATTTTTTCAACTTTGGGTCCAAATAAGTTTCAAACTGTTATAGACTCAAAAAAATGCTCGAAATCAACTCAGAACTTCGTGAAAAAATTCACATACTTTGAAAATTTCAGCTCAATCAGTCAAATAATAATAAAAAAAAAAAATTCAAACAAAATATAAGAAAATTAAGATTTTTTTTCTTTTCTGTTTCTTTTGACCGCTCCTTTTCTGCTAGTGAATGTTCATCTTTGTGTTTTGATTTTAGATACTCCAAAAAGATTTGGTTGAAATTTTTTTTACTTGTAGCACCCGGAGGTTCTCTTCTAATTTTCTGACTGCAGATGTTATCATTTAGCTATTTCAAGCCTATCCTGAAACATTGTAAAGTATTCAAATACTGCAGAAGCTGATCTTTTAGCCATATTGACTGAAAGTATAAACAAAATAATAATTCTTAAATAATGCAGCAAAATGATACAAGTTTGATACATGGCAATAAAATAACAATGATATGTATAAATACAGGTTAAATTGATAATTTTATATCTTACATTTTTTCAAACTTTACCTTAGGGTCTTACTTAAGTAAACCTGTTGAATCACTATTATGAATTAATATTTTTTTTTTAATTTTTGTACTTTTTTTAAACTTTAACTATACAAAACTGTAATTTTTTTATTTTTTTTTGGAGAAAATGCATAAAATCATTAATTTAAGTGAATGTTGGCTATTCTACTCCTTCCTTACAATTAAATAAACCTTATATCTAATTTTCTTAACCTTAAATTTCAGTGCTTTTGACCTCTTTACAAATTTTAGGAAACCCCGGCCAAACCCCGGTGACCCCAGCCCCGGCCCCAAGCCCCAGCCCAATTCCAACCCCGGTATATATATATATATATATATATATATATATATATATATATATATATATATATATATATATATATATATATATATATATATATATATATATATATATATATATATATATATATATATATATATATATTCCCATAAAAGAACAGGCTCTCTCCAGATATGAATGAAACTTTAATATTTTTACATCATAATTTGAGGGTATTTGAATTCGACTACTAAGTGATGTCTTTACCTTAAAGGAGACTATTATGTCATGTTTGAATAATAACATTTTTTATATTTTCTTTTCTGCTGATTAATTGGTCTTTTCTTTCATTATTTTTATTCTTTATAATGTAACTAGTTAAAGAATCTTCTTGCAAAATTGTAATCACGTTAAAACGTAAAAGCGAGTTACTACACTTTGTTAATATTTACTAGAAAATGGAAATGTAATATTTCTTGAATAAACACAAACAAAAAAATGTTATTAGTATTATATTTGCATTTATTATTCCTAAAAGCTAATGTTTTAATTTATGAAATATACTTGGGCACATCCAAATATGAAATACATGACTAAGTTGCCAAGCAGTACATAAATGTTCTATCTTATTACTGTGTATTTCTTATAATAATTAAAGTATCGGTATCAGCCCCTGAAAAAAATAGAATATCGGTATTGGCCTCTTTACTGGTATCGGTACATCTCTATTGGTGAGTGTACTGTTTGTTTCCTGAAAGCTGAACATGAGTTGATAAGAAAGGGGATTGAAAGGATAAGTGAGGATTTGGATGAGATAAAAAAAGAATGAAAGGTCTGACTGAGTCTTTGCAACTAGAAGTAGGTAGGCTTAGCAAATGAGTATCAGAGTTGAGAAGGGAGGGAAGTGTTAGGAAGAAGGTGGTTAGTAATGACTCAATTGAGACTAGTGGCTCATGTAGGCAAGAAGTGGAAAGGGGGCAGGCTAATGGTGGGGTAATGGGGGTAAGTAGACCTAGTGACTCACCTAAAAAGGAATTTGAAAGGGGGAGGACTATAGAGGCAGATAGGACTGCAGATAGATGGTGTGTTGTAGAGAATAGGAGTAATAAAATTAGGATCATGAGGGACACTAGACCTGTGACCTGCAGAAACAGGTTTAGCTGTCTTTCTGATGGGGAGGAATCTGAAGTGGCCAGTTGTGATGTCAGGTTTCCCAAGAGGAAGACTGAGGCATTACTGATTGGTGACTCTCAGATACGATATTTAGATAGGACTTTTAGAAATACAGATAAAAGGAAACAAATGCAAGTATGTTATCCAGGTGCACGAGTAAATGATATTGTGGACAGAATAGATAGGGAGATTGCAGATACGAATGTGAATGCAAGAGTGATTCTCCATGTTGGAACAAATGATATATAGGCTATAGAAAGTCAGAGGAACTGATAGCAAGCTATAAGAATTTGATTGAAAGACTGAAAGTAAGTGGTAGGAAATGCATAGTGTCAGGTATATTATCTAGGTTGGGAGCAGGGTTAGAATGGGAAAGTAGGGCCTTTGGTGTAAATGAAAGGGTTAGGAATTTATGTCTATCAGAGAATATTGGATTTTTGGATCACTGGGAAGATTTTCAGGACAAGAATCTGTTTGCAAGAGATGGAGTTCACCTTAGTTGAGAGGGTGTGCAGCTTCTAAGTTACAGGCTGGAGAGATGTCTGCCGGGAAACTAGATAATTATTGGGGTGAAAGGCATAATATTCGCACTGCTAGTTGTGGAGATGGTGATTTTAATACTGACGGTGGGATGGTGATTGATGGTGGTATGAATAAAAATAGAGGTGCTTTACAATATGGGCCTATTAATAAAAATGGAGACATTACTAGAAATTCAAGATGGAAAGGATACATATAAGGGCATGTTTAGTATGAAATGTTTTTACACAAATGCTCAGAACCTTAGAAACAAAAAAGATGAGTTGACTAGTTACATTATAGAGGAGAATCTTGAAATTATTTGCATTACTGAAGCATGGGTTAATGAGGCATTTGACAGAAACCCTAAATATGAAATAGACAGATACTCATTTTACCTATACCAATGTAGAGGAAGGAATGGTGGAGGTGTAGCACTATGTTAAAAGTAATATTGAATCACTGTTAATGCTGAGATTAAAACAAATCAGGATGTGGAATCTCTGTGGGTAGATATTCTTATGTATAATAAATCATACAGGATAGGAGCATTTTATAGAGCTCCTGATCATAGTCAAGTATTAGATAAAGAAATGGTGAAGGAAATCAAGGTAGCGTGGTGAAAATAATGTAAAAGGGATAGTCATTATGGGTGATTTTAATTCTCAAGACATGTAGTGGAATATTTTGAGTAGTACAATTAATAGAAGTTCAGTATTTGTAAATTGTATTCTATGCAACTTTTTGAGTCAGATGGTCCAAGAACCAACAAGGCATGCAGCATTGTTAGATTTAATATTAACAAATGATGAAAATACGGTGAATGATATCGAAGTCTGGGAGACTTTAGGAGCTAGTGGTCATTATATTATTAGATTTAACTGGAATATGAGGTCTGGGCCCAAATTGCAAGTCAATAGGGAAAAGATATTAGATTTCAGAAACGGAGATTTTAGCAAATTCCGAGCAATGCTCAATGAAATTGACTGGGAATAAGGAGTTTAATGGTCAAAATTGTTTCATCATGTGGGAATAATTCAAGCAAATATTGGCCTCCATTCAGTCTGTGTGTTTTAAAGATAAACCTATTAGGGTGGCAAATAGAAAACCTAATTGGTGGAGTAGAGAGATAAAAGAGAAAATCAGTGAAAAGCGTAGATGTTTTAAAATATTCAAAGGTAGGAGCAGGGAGGAAGATTTAGAATTAAGAGAATTAGAATGAACTTAACCAGTCAATAAGAAGAGCAAAGAGAATGGCAGAAATTAATTTGGCAAGGAACAGTAATAAAGACCTGAAATTTTTTTTTTTTTTAGCTTTTATAAATTTAAAAGCAAGGATAAGAAAATTGGCCCAATTAAAATTGATGGGAATTTAGTAAGTTCAGATAAGGAATTGGTTAATATTTTCAATGCTTATTTTGCATCAGTGTTTACTGAGGAAAGGTTGGATAGCAGTTTAGAGACTAATAGCTCTAGTATACATGTAATGAATAGGTGTACAGCATTTCAAATTGAGTTAAATGAAATCGCATCTTTACTAGAACATATTGACTCAAATAAGGCAGCAGGTCCGGATGGTGTGTATGGTTTCTAAAAGAGGGGAGTAGCAGTATTTCAAAGGCACTCTATTTGATTTTTAAGCAATCTATTTCTTTTGGAGGTACCCTGAGGGCTGGAAAACGGCATATGTGGTGCCCATTTTTAAAAAAGGTAGTAAGGAAGATTTGAATAATCACAATATAGTTATATAGTTATTTTGCCATAAACAGTACTTTTGTACAATTCAAAAAAATGGGAGCATCTTGCATACAAGTTCATATATATAAATTTGGAGTTTTTAGTGTATAAAATAATTTTCCTTGCACCAATTTACCTAAAAAACTACTGTATTTCAGATCATTACATTTTCATAGTTTAGTATATTAGAAAAAAAAATGTTTTCAAGAACCCAACTATTACCAAATATTCAATACTCACCAACCCATGAATGGTGGTGATATTTACTTCTGACCTAATATTCATGCTTTTTAAAAAATATATAGCAAAAAAAAATTGTCAGCACATTTTGTTATTATATTTTCAATATAGTGAAAATACATGTTGTGGTGAACTAAGCTATTGCCTATTTGGCCATTTTTTGGTGGGGAAGTTTGGGGGTCATCATGAGGCTAAAAGGTTGAGAAATGCTATGTCACAGGTTTGGCATTAATACGCTGGAGGCAGTGCAGTACTGACCAAAACAAGAATGATTCTGGATTTGAATATAAGTTGCGGAGACTATTCTCAAGGAATTGGGAATGTTTTTCTAACAGAGAAAGGTATCTTAGAAGAGATATGATTCAGGTTTTTGAAATGTTGATTTAAGTTCTGGTAACTGTTTAGTTCATGGTAGGAAATTAATATCTTTTAAAACTGTAACATCTAAGAACAAAAATTAAATGAAAACCAATTACAGAGGCAATAATAAATAAAGCCTGAGAGAATTAAAAAAAAAATCCTTAACTATGAAGTGATTTTTATATTTAATGGGTTGGGGTAAAGGGGAAGAATCACTAATAAATACCTATCTTTTATCAAAAAATTTAAATTCTACTTTTCAGTTTTAAATTTTATTGGGGATAAGTTTCATTAAAACCTCTTTTTGCATTTGTGTTAGTAGATGTCATAGATATTCATTTAGTACCTTGAATTAAAAATTATCTTAAATTTAAAAATAAAAATTTAAAACAAATTATAATTGTTTATTAGAACACAGTGGGTTCACTGGAGCAAAATATTTTTTTTTCATCACAATTTGAGAATGGTTCACCATAAGATATTGCTGATATTAACTCTCAACCTTCTGTCTCTTTTATTATAACACTTAGTCAATTTAATGACCTATGCAACATGCAAAATATATTTATCAAAAACGCAATTGCAACCTAAATGGACCGTACCAAAAAGATTGATCAAAAACTACAGCTATGGAATACAATATATAGTACAAGTCTTTGATTAGGCCAGCTATTTTCCCATACATAAACATAACTGATAACCAAGCACTGAATTCATTACTGTAATCAGCTAATACAAACTTTTCCAGTCCAAATTATTTACGAAATTACGAAGTATTTTTAAATCAACTTCAATATTTGTAATTTTTCTAGTTTTTATCCTAAAATTTTTATGACAATTAATATCCACCTTTTTACAATGAATAATATAAAAAAAAAACAATAACAAGCAACTATTAAGAGTATGTAATTAGATGTTGCAAACAAGATACATTAGACGTGCGTTCGAATATTTTCAGGAAAAAGTAACATATGTCAACTATTAAAGAGTATATATATATATACATGCAAACCTAATATCGGGAGACATAGGTCCGAATTCTGATAGTAGAAACAACAACGAGCAACTATTAAAGGGTGTATGTAGTTTTTAAATCATCTATCAAGCTTTGATACTTTTCTAGCCTAAATAAGTATAATTTATGATAATGATACTAGGCCAGCTATTTTCCCATACACATAACTGATAACCAAGCACTGAATTCATTGCTGTAATCAGCTAATACAAACTTTTTCCAGTCCAAATTATTTACGAAATTACGAAGTATTTTTAAATCAACTTCAATATTTGTAATTTTTCTAGTTTTTATCCTAAAAAATTTTTGACAACTAATATCCATCTTTTTACAATGAATAATATAAAAACAATAACAAGCAACTATTAAGAGAGTATGTAATTAGATATTGCAAACATGATACATTAGAAGTGCGTTCGAATATTGTCAGGAAAAAGTAACATATGTCAACTATTAAAGGGTATATATATATATATACATGCAAACCTAATATCGGGAGACATGGGTCTGAACACAATCTAAATGGTCTGAATCTACTGTATCAGCCAATACAAAATTTTCCTGATATATATGAGTCCAAATTATTTACGAAATTAAGAAGTATTTTTAAATCAACTATCAACATTTGTAATTTTTCTAGTTTTATCCTAAAAACGTTTTGACAATTAATATCCATCTTGTTACAATGAATAATATAAAAAAAGTAATAACAAGCATCTATTAAGAGAGTATGTAATTAGATGTGCAAACATGATACAGTATTTTTTTTTTTTTCAATTTTTCCAGCAATGCAATGACAAAGATCATATGCTGGTGCTTCATTTAATTATAAAATTATCATCACTATTACCACTTCCAAACAACACCATTTTTACCACCAATATCTTATTTTCTTTATTTCATTTATTTTCATCTCTTCAAAATATTACAAATATTTATTTACTGTTTTTTAACATATAACCCCTTATCTGTTCTATCATAAGACAAACCTTAAAATTCTGTCAAAAGACAGGCTTCAAAATCCCGTCAAAAGACAGGCCTCAAAATTGTGTCAAAAGATAGGCTTCAAAATCCCGTCAAAAGACAGGCCTCAAGATCCCGTCAATAGACAGGCTCCAAAATTCTGTCAAAAGACAGGCTTCAAAATTCCATCAAAAGACAAGCTTCAAAAATTCCGTCAATAGACAACTATGTTCTGTCAAAAGACAACTTTTAAATTATTTCAATTTAATTATTTTTATAGTAAGAAAATATCTATTTTATTTTCATCTTAAATCAGAGCATATAATTTAGCTTTTTTTAAGAAAGTAATAATGATTTCACCAGGAAACAAAGAGGACA
>SEYY01022219.1:87500-97500 GCA_009176605.1 Armadillidium nasatum | reverse complement strand
CTCGCCCTTTCTGGCATTTTCGCAAAAAATGTCAACTCTAACTTTGCTTCTTCCTCTTTCCCTCCTCTAGTATCTTCTGATGGCACAACTGCCATTTTACCTTCAACTAAAGCTGAACTCTTCGCTCAAACTTTTGCCTCTAACTCTACCTTGGACGATTCCGGAGCTATTCCTCCTCCTTACAACCCCCTCCAACTCATTTATGCCTAACATTGTAATTTCTTCTAAAGATGTCATTTCTGCTCTCTCTGAGCTTAACACTAAGAAGGCGTATGGTCCTGATGGTATTCCTCCTGCGGTTCTCAAAACTTGTGCTTCTGAGCTTGCACCCTGCCTTGGTAAACTATTTCGTCTTTGTCTTTCTACTTCGACCTTCCCTTCTTGTTGGAAACGTGCGCTCATTCAACCTGTACCGAAGAAGGGGGACCCTTCTCAACCCTCTAACTATCGTCCAATTTCTTTAACCTCCGTTCTTTCTAAAGTTTTCGAATCTATCCTTAACAGGAAGATTTGGAAACATCTCAATTCTTCCAATCTTATCTCTGATCGCCAGTATGGCTTTCGTAAAGGACGTTCTACTGGTGATCTTCTTTCTCTACTTTCTGACTCTTGGTCCTCCGCTCTTCGGGGTTTCGGTGAATCTTTCGCTGTGGCGCTAGACATATCGAAAGCTTTCGATAGAGTCTGGCACAAAGCTTTGATTTCCAAACTTCCCTCTTTCGGAATCTATCCTTCTCTCTGTGACCTTCCTATCTAATTTCCTTTCTGGTCGTTCTATAGCAGCTGTTGTAGACGGCCACCGTTCCTCCTATAAATCTATAAATAGTGGTGTTCCTCAAGGATCTGTCCTTTCTCCAACTCTTTTTCTAATTTTCATCAATGATCTTCTCTCTATTACTTCGTCTCCTATACACTCCTATGCCGATGACTCCACCCTTCATTATTCCTTTCAATTTGAAAGACGTCCCTCCCAACAGCAGTTATTAGACGCAAGAAGGGATCGCCTTGGAGCAACTGACCTCTGATCTATCCCTGATTTCAAATTGGGGCAGAGAAAACATGGTCGTTTTCAATGCCTCAAAAACTCAATTCCTCCATCTTTCTACTCGACACAATCTTCCACACAACTATGACATCTTCTTCGAAAACACTCAACTCAAACCTTCATCTGTTCTCAATATTCTCGGTGTTTCTTTTTCTCGTGATCTTTCTTGGAAAGATCACATTATATCTCTCTCTAAACAAGCTTCTAAGAGGTTGGGTGTTCTGTGGCGCCTTCGTAGTTTTTTTACGCCACCCCAGTTGCTTGCTCTGTATAGGGGTGTTGTTCGCCCCTGTATGGAGTATGCCTCGCATGTCTGGGGTGGTTCCACACATACAGCTCATCTTGAAAAGGTGGAGTCTAGGGCTTTTCGTCTTATCAACTCTCCTGCTCTTACTAACTCTCTCCAATCTCTTTCTTCCCGTCGAATTGTTGCGTCACTCTCTCTATACTATCGCTATTACAACGGACATTGCTCTTCTGAACTCTCACGTCGCATACCTCCTCCACTGAGAAGGGCTCGTGCGACACGTCTTTCTACACAGTCTCATCCTTTCTCTGTCCAACTCTCCGACCCCAAACTTAACCGCTATGCTCAATCTTACATGTACTCTACTGGTAAAGTCTGGAACACACTCCCTTTATCTGTTTTCCCAACTTCCTTTGACTTGCACACTTTTAAACGCCGTGTATCGGGTCACGTCGGCCATTAGCGACCCCGAATCTGATTGCTTCCCAACTCCGGTGGATATTGGTAGACCTTGGGCCTTTGCCCACGGGAGGAGACATAAAAAAAAAAAAAAAAAAAAGTATAATTGATATTAACATAAAATACAATAATAATTATTAACAGTTAAAAAATTAATTTAATTTTATTACTATTTATGCATGAATAAATACCATTAAGATTTAAATATCTGAATTTATAATAATAATATAGAAAATGAACAATATAAGAAATATAGGAATATTCAATAAAACTAAAATTAAAACATAAAAATGTTGAATATATAAAACTAATACATTAAATACTTTAAAATGTAGTTAGTATATTTTTCTACATTATACTAAGGCAATATAAAAAAATACTTTATTGAAGTTTAATATTTTATTGAAGGGGAAAATATAACTGAAATACACATTGTAATAAACTCAAAGCTTTAGGTTTTATGTACTTAAACGATATGTTCAAACAAGAAGACCTTTTTATATTCTTACAATCAAATAAAGCATGACTGATTGGAAGGAAAAAAGCTTTGCTTTTTTTTTGTTTTTTATTTTGGAAAGAAGAAATTTTTATTAAACATTTTTTATTTTTTTTATTTTTTTCAATTTAACTATGTTATTTCTCGATTTATTTTAATTTTGTTGAATATATTTTTTTTTTCAAAATCAAAGTAAACTTTGGCTTACTCTGTTCAAAGGAATGAATAAAAATATTAAAAGAAAATTCTTTTATAGAGTTACGAAATTACGTTTTTTATAATGAAAGCAAAGGACCTGACATTTTTGATTTTTGTGTCTGCTTGCAACTTGGTTTACGTACACTCATACTTGCACCCACCCACACACCCACACACACACACACACACATACACACATATATATATATATATATATATATATATATATATATATATATATATATATATATATATATATATATATATATATATATATATATATATATATATATATATTTAATTATACAGATCATCATATCTCGCATGATGCAGCGTGGTGTCGATTGCAGAAATTTAACATTCCTGCAATCTTATGTGGGAATAAAACCTGGTTGAAAAGGGTTCCCAGTCCTTGGAACCGTGCAAAGAACTATTCTTCATCTGACTCGACTGTGACGAAATCATCATTCATTATTGACCAAGGTTACTTCTAACTTAATTCTTTTTTTTTTCTTTTAATATTTAACTTTCCATTAATTTCCAAAAGTACTTTGCATCGAAAGATGTGTTGCTTCACAATTTTTTTTTTTATTGAATTTCCTTTAATTTACTATTTAAAAAATTCTGAAATATTATAACGAAATATTAAATTTTTTCTTTTACCTTTGGTCAATATCATTCTTCAAGCGAAATTCCACAAACAAACTCTGTAACTTTAAGGAGAAGATCTTGAAGCTTCAGATCCAATAGCCTTCTCTTCTCTTCTCTTCCCTTCTCTTCTCATCTCTTCTCTTCTCTTCTCTTCTCTTCTCTTCTCTTCTCTTCTCTTCTCTTCTCTTCTCTTCTCTTCTCTTCTCTTCTCTTCTCTGCTCTTCTCTTTTCTTCTCTTCTCTTCTCTTCTCTTCTCTTCTCTTTTCTTCTCTTCTGGCTTCCTTGTGAAGTTCCTAACTTTTCTTCTTCCCATCTGCTTCCAAGCACATCCACTCTCGGCGGCAGCCGAATCATATATATATATATATATATATATATATATATATATATATATATATATATATATATATATATATATATATAT
Organism: Armadillidium nasatum; assembly: GCA_009176605.1. Classification (NCBI taxonomy): domain Eukaryota; kingdom Metazoa; phylum Arthropoda; class Malacostraca; order Isopoda; family Armadillidiidae; genus Armadillidium; species Armadillidium nasatum. The sequence goes on along the minus strand of SEYY01022219.1, from coordinate 93,980 downwards.
ATATATATATATATATATATATATATATATATATATATATATATATATATATATATATATATATATATATATATATATATATATATATATATATATATATATATATATATATATATATATATATATATGTCTGTGTGTGTGTGTGAATTTTGTAAAACACTGGTCTTACGTTGATTTATGAGTTTTAAAAAGCATTAATTCCAATGAATGACCTGACACAAACAGAACAATTAAAAATTATATAAAGGTTCCTTATATATATATATATATATATATATATATATATATATATATATATATATATATATATATATATATATATATATATATATATATATATATATATATATATATATATATATATATATATATTTCCATTAGCTACTAAAATGATAGAAAATTCCCACTCACATTTTGCCACCGATGATGCAGCCTTGCTACACAAAGTATTTCTTTTCTCCACAAGAAATTTATATAGAAATTGACGATCCTATTCTTGCCTCTAGATACATTCTTATCTTCTTGTTTTTAATAATGTTATAGTTGTAAATGTAAAATTTATTTTAATGAAAATAATAATAATAATAATAATAATAATAATAATAATAATAATAATAATAATAATAAAATAATAATAATAATACCCATAATAATAATCATGATAATCATAATAATAATAATAAAAATAATAATTAATAATAATACCCATAAAATTAATTATAATAAAAATAATAATAATAATAATGATAATAATAATAATAATAATAATAATAATAATAATAATAATAATAATAATAATAATAATAATAATAATAATAATAATAATAATAATAACATTAATAAAGACAGCGATAATAATAATAATTATATGATCAATAAAATTATTACTTTTCTTAATTTATCTTATTATTTTAATTATTACTATATAATAATGATGATAATAATATTATTACTATTATTTACATAGATATTGTTGCAACTATTATTTATTAATATTATTTTTTTATTTTTTGTTATTATCATTATTGTATTAAATATATATATATACATATATATATATATATATATATATATATATATATATATATATATATATATATATATATATATATATATATATATATATATATATATATATATATATATATATACTTCTAAATTGTTATCACAGAAACTCTTTATTAGTTAAAAATAAATAAATAAATAAATAAGTAAATAAACAAAATGAATAAATAAAAATAAACAAATAATAAATAAATAAATAAATAAATAAATAAATAAATAAATAAATAAATAATTGGATGATAATGTATACGTATATGAATAATTAGATGAATAAATAGAAATAAAAGGACGAATGATTTAAAAAAATGAATTATTTAATAAATTAAATTATAAATGATAAAATAATAAATAATAATATTATAATAAAAAAACTATAAAAAAAAATTGAAATTAAAAAAATATTGCTAGAAAATTTAAAAATATTTACATTAATAATTAACATAATAAAATTAGTAATATAATAATATTTTATAAATATAAAAAAGTATAAGAAATATTAAAAATTAAAAATAATAAAATATAAATTATTAAAATATTAAAATAATAATAAAATAAAAAAAATTTCAAAAAAAAAAAAAAAAAAAAAAAAAAAAAAAAAAAAAAAAAAAAAAAAAAAAAAAAAATTGAAAAATTTAATTTTTTAAATATTTAAAATATTGAAATATTTAATTAGGTAATTTAAATATTGAAAAATAAAAAAATTAAAATATTTAATATAATAAAATATTCAAAAATATCAAAATACATAAAGTATTTATTTGTTTTTATGTAGCTTGATAATTCATTATTATTATTATTATTATTATTATTATTATTATTATTATTATTATTATTATTATTATTATTATTATTATTATTATTATTATTATTATTATTATTATTATTATTATTATTATTATTATTATTATTATTATTATTTTTATCATTACTAGTTTTATCATTATTATTGTTATTATTATTTTTGTTATAATTATTATTATTATTATTATCATTATTATTATTATTATTATTATTATTATTGTTATTATTATTATTATTATTATTATTTTTATTATTAATATTATTATTACTATTATTATTATTATTATTATTATTATTATTATTTATTACTTATTTATATTTTATTTAATTTTATTATTTTATTTTGAACTAGAAATTTCTGTTTCGAGTCAGAGCGGAAAATATAATAAAATTTAAATAATATGCATATAAAATAATTCACGAAAGATATTATAAAATACAATTTAAAATAGAATAAAATGCATGTTCAAAAAAATATTTATAATAGTACAGAAAAGTATTTTGTTGAATAGAATAATCTAACATAAAAATAATATATATATATATATATATATATATATATATATATATATATATATATATATATATATATATATATATATATATATATATATATATATATATATATATATATATATATATATATATATATATATATATATATATATATATATATATATATATATATATATATATATATATATATATATATATATATATATATATATATATATATATATATATATATATATATATATATATATATATATTATATTATAGTAATCCCATTTAGGAAGCAATAATTGTTAACCTTAAAAACTAAAATTTCAAATTGTAAAAGAAAATAATAGTGTTCACTATCAAAATAAATTTGTAAATAAAATAGAAAAATAAAAAAGTTTGCCTTAAATTAAGTTTAATTAAAACTTTCATGTCTCCATTTTATTTTAAGGGCTTCTTTTTCTCATGATCTTTCTTTTAAAGATCACATAGCTTCTCTTTTTTTAAACCTGCTTCTTAGAGGTGGCGAGTTATGATTTGTCTTCAGAATTTTTTCACTGCACCCCAGTTGATTGCTCTTTAAGGGGTGTTATTTGCCCCTGCATGGAGTAACCTCGCACATCTGGGGTGACTCCACTCATACAGTTCTCCTTTTAATATTTATTTTAATATTTAATATTTAGAGTAATATTTATTTTAAATATTACTCTGCTTGAATGTAAGGCTTTTTTTTCTTAAGTGATAATACTTGTAAAATGAAATTATTGGTGAAAAAAATTGAAAAAATATTATTAGTAAAAGTTTAAATTTTAAATTATTTTTAATTTTACAAGTTATAAATGATAAAATTTTAATTACTGCTTTTTTGCGAGCAGTAAAAACATTACTAATTTTTTAAACTTGTAATTTGATAAAGACCTTGCGTAAAAAGGAGCTCCTTCTAAGAATAAAAACAATGTTCGAGCTAATAACACAAACAGAGTATGATGCTGAAATATAAAAGAAATTAATATTTTTAAAAGAAAATATTTTTTTTGTAAGGAAAAAGATAAAATATTTAAAAAAAAAAATATTTAAAATAAAATTGATACGAGGGACGAAATAAATTTCAAATATTTTGACTGCAGCTTGAAATATACTTAGAAGTTAAATTTTATAGGCTAACTCGCTGGTTAGTACCCACAGAAGATAAAATCTTTCCAGCTTTTGCCTAAGGAACAGAACCCACTCACCTAATATTTTTCTTCTCACGAACAGCTGTTAGTGTATATTTGTCACCAACTAGCAGGAACATATAATATTCCTATCAAAACATATATATATATATATATATATATATATATATATATATATATATATATATATATATATATATATATATATATATATATATATATATATATATATATATATATATATATATATATATATATATATATATATATATATATATATATATATATATATATATATATATATATATATATATATATATATATATATATATATATATATATATATATATATATATATATATATATATATATATATATATATATATATATATATATATATATATATATATATATATATATATATATATATATATATATATATATATATATATATATATAAACAAAAGGCTTAAGCCAACCTTATTGCAAGATTCTGTGAAGAATTTATTTTTTTTTACTATCATATATTCTCTTATAGGCAATTTATATTTCGCATTTGCAAATCTTTCTAATAAATTACAAGCGTTTATATGTATACGTATATATATATATATATATATATATATATATATATATATATATATATATATATATATATATATATATATATATATATATAATTACCCTGCTGTCTTCTTTCTTCAACTCCAGGAACTACATGGGAAACTATAGTTCCATTCTATGGTCTGAATGTAAGGAAATGTGGGGATACTTTTTCCGTCTTGGAAGATTCTCTTGCCGTTTATCAGTATCAATCATTGACTTATGGTTGCAGTTCTGTTTTTCTGTACTATACCTATGCCACGCCCATTTCTTGCTTTCTTCATGCTCATGATTGCCATACTGTTTCTTATCGTAAAAGGAATCAAATTTTCCCTTTCATTCTCTCTCTCCCACTTTATGTATTCCCAGCACCGTCTGTTCCGGTTCTCTCCATGTTCACACATAAGCTTCCATATCGCCCATACTATTTTCTTCTTTCCACTCACTGTATCGTAGGTCAGTAGGAGTTCGTTTCTAAAATCTGTCTTCTCCTCCACTGATCTTTCATGATTCAGTGCATCATTTGAATATAATCATCGTTTCTCCCTCCATCTTAAACTTTATCGCAATTATTTTTTTATTTCTCAATATTGTTTCTATAACGTTTCTATACAGCTCCTATCTCATGATGATCGCCACTCCGTGCCTTCTCTCATCTTCTTTTCCCTAGAAGATAATCAAGTAGTCAACATATAATTTATTAATTCTCAGCATATCTAAGTTTTTCTCTTTGTTTCTATCTTGTCCATGGCGCAGTATTGTATATATATATATATATATATATATATATATATATATATATATATATATATATATATATATATATATATATATATATATATATATATATATATATATATATATATATATATATATATATATATATATATATATATATATATATATATATATATATATATATATATATATATATATATATATATATATATATATATATATATATATATATATATATATATATATATATATATATATATATATATATATGTATATATATATATATATATATATATATATATATATATATATATATATATATATATATATATATATATATATATATATATATATATATATATATATATATATATATATATATATATATATATATATATATATATATATATATATATATATATATATATATATATATATATATATATATATATATATATATATATATATATATATATATATATATATATATATATATATATATATATATATATATATATGCAGTTGGTTTGGTGAGATAAAGACATTAACTTAAATTTAAGCTAAAAACATTAAATAAGCATTTAAGTTGAAAAATAAAGAGGTGAAATTCCTCTTAAAAAGTTGACTGCATTAAAAAAAATGATGCAACATGCTGATAAAAAAGAAAGAAGAAACGCCAAAAGGAGGGAAAAAGAAATAAAGGAAAATACAATAGAAAAATGAATAATTTAAAATTCTAAAATCAGTTTAAAGTGTTTTTTTTTTTTTTTTTAAATATGTTCTTTAGTCATTAGTTACCTAATTAAGCACTTCAGTTTTAGGTCCTTTTGAACATCAAGGAGAACTTTAAAGGTGATGTTTCTACGTATATATATATATATATATATATATATATATATATATATATATATATATATATATATATATATATATATATATATATATATATATATATATATATATATATATATATATATATATATATATATATATATATATATATATATATATATATATATATATATATATATATATATATATATATATATATATATATATATATATATATATATATATATATATATATATATATATATATATATATATATATATATATATATATATATATATATATATATATATATATATATATATATATTTTTTTTTTTTTTTTTTTACACATCACCACCACTCACGGGCAAAGCCCTATTCAAGGAGGGGGTGTTAAAAGGAATAAAAATGAAAGTAAATAGAGTACAAAGTCCAGAAAATAAAAACCACCCCCACAGTACCCACCTAACGCAAATTTCTCAGGTGGGCGCAGACGCGGGCTTTAAAGAAATTGAGATTAAATGCAGAGGGAAATACAGAAGATGGAAGAGAGTTCCACAAGACAGAGGTGGCAGGAAAGAAAGAGGCACCACAGCGGACAAGCCTGGAGTTGCCTATGTCCACGCAAAATTGATGCGCGGACATTGCACCCCTTGTGCTGCGAGGACCCGTAAAGGTGGAGATACACGGGTTGGTAGTTCCCTCGAGCATTTGACGTTGTAGTTCCTATAGAAAAGTGACAAGGCACCAACATCACGTCGCAAAG
>SEYY01022219.1:65000-67500 GCA_009176605.1 Armadillidium nasatum | reverse complement strand
TTTAAATTTGCTTCATTTTTAGATTACAACACGTAAATACAAAGCAATTAAGGTAATGTATTTTATCTCATTTTGCTTTTAAAGTGTGTGTATTCCTTTGTATTTTTTTATTTCAAATTTCTTAACGCTCAGGTTTTGTACATGTTTGTGCTTTGTGGCTATTTAAATGTAATACGGTGAGGAGATTTGCAATTATATGAGATTTTTTTTGAATACATTCTCTTCTGAAAAATAATTAAAACTAAGAAATATTTCATTTCTTTTAAGATCCATTATAGAGAAATATTAGAGATTCAAATCTAGTATCATATATATATATATATATATATATATATATATATATATATATATATATATATATATATATATATATATATATATATATATATATATATATATATATAATGACAAAAATTAAAAAAAAAAAAATCATTGATACAAAAAAAAAAAAAAATCAAAAAAAAAAAAAAAAAAAAAAAAAAAAAAAATCTAAACACTCGATGAAGCAGAAAAATGAAATTTTATTATTCCTTTATATATGTATTTAATTAGATGTATAATTTAATTAAGTAAATAGGTAACAAAAAAATCATAATCTTCTTTTACCTTTTTATATATTTATTAAAACAAGCGATGAAGCGGCAAAATATAATTTTGCCCATTCCTTTTGTGTATTTATTAAGTTACATCTTCGCTTAATGAAAGTAAAAGCCTAATTTGTAATTAATATTCAGAGACATGACCAACGCCTTCAGAGTAATTGGTTTTCTTGTTAAAACAAACGATAATTTTATTTCCTTCCTGACATGGAAATTTTGGGATTATATTTTTTTTATTTTGTTTTTCAAGAATCTATGGCGTATATATTTATATATATATATATATATATATAATATATATATATATATATATATATATATATATATATTATATATATATATATATAATATATATGTAAATGACATTATTTATTTTCATTAAATAAAATGCGTAACATAAAATATGCAATTAATATTTACTAAAAAGAACAATAAATAGTTATTTGAGATTGAGGCATTAGGCAACTCTTCTATTAAATCATAGAAATGATAAGTAATTTACGCTATATTTCAAAAGCATAATGGATACAGCTAAGACATTTTGTCTTAATAAATCAATGAAGATTTGAGAAGCAAAGGGAGAGAGATCTCTTGTACTTGAAATGAGTTTGAATTGAATGGGTCTTAGAATTTACAAAAAAAAAAAAAAAAAAAACTAAAAAAAAACTTGCATTGTAGAAATATATTTTAGCGATATATATATATATATATATATATATATATATATATATATATATATATATATATATATATATATATATATATATATATATTTCAATAAACAGTCTCTTTTCTTCCTCATCATGTCCTTGTTGAGGAGCATACACCTGATATCCTGATATAGATGGTACTTTATCTCATTCCCTTTAAGTGTGCACACAATCATTCTCTCATGAATTCACTCTGTACTGTAGACAAACTGCGACACCTTAGGCCCCAGGGCGAAGCTTACTCCATTCCTTCTAATTTATTCCTCAACCCCTTCATATTTCAATACATGACTTCCTCCTAAATCTTTACCAATCTCATCCTCACATCGTTCAATCCCTTCACACTATCCTCCTCTCCCTCATCATGTTCACAATATCCTCTTCCTTTCCACTATGTGTCACAATAGTAAAAATAGCACATCAGAAATTTTTCACTGATATTCCAATTTCTTTTCTAGAATCGTTTCCGTGGTCTGTTTCGAAAAGGTCTGTCCAATTCCGAGGCTTGTTCTTGAGTTATGCAAGCAAGTAATTTTTTCGAGCAGCGATTTTCAACGCCTCTCCTGCCCTAGCTATACTACATTAGCTGAACCAAGGTTTGCAAGACGAGGACGTGGAGTTGACTTTTGCGCGCGCACACACACACACACACACACACAGTATACTATATATATATATATATATATATATATATATATATATATATATATATATATATATATATATATATATATATATATATATATATATATATATATATATATATATATATATATATATATATATATATATATATATATATATATATATATATATATATATATATATATATATATATATATATATATATATATATATATATATATATATATATATATATATATATATATATATATATATATATATATATGTATATATATATATATATATATATATATATATATATATATATATATATATATATATATATATATATATATATATATATATATATATATATATATATATATATATATATATATATATATTATGTGAACGAGTGTACACAGTAAAATTTGTAAAAATTGAAAAACTCGTACACAAGAATAAAGACATATTTTAATCCCTTATAAAAAAAAAGCAGATAAAAATTCGAGGGAAAGAAATATAGTCATTTAATAGAGGAAAATAAATGTACCTCAGTTTCCGTAT
>SEYY01022219.1:7500-15000 GCA_009176605.1 Armadillidium nasatum | reverse complement strand
AAGATTTTGTCGTGTTGATAAATGAAAGAACTGGATTTTTGAGGCATTGACAATAGTCATATTTTCTTTGACTCAACTAATGAATGGAGAATGATCAGTGGTCAGTTACTCCAGGGCCACCTTCTTATCCTTGAGAATTATCAGTTGTGTGGGATTTCTTCCAAATGATAAGGAATAATGAAGAGTGAAATTATATGCAAAAGAATGAATTGAAGATAAATTAAAGTGAATGAAGACTATTAACACGTGTGGTAATGTATTATTTTTTTTTCTTCCTTTAATGAAAAAATGAAAAATATGGTAGTGGTTGAATTCAACCTAGCAACAAATAATGTACATAAGTCAATTTATATATATATTCCAAATATTTTCGTATAATCATGAAAATCCACTGTTTAATTCCATGTGTACCGGCTGCACGGGGTAAAGTAAAAAAAAAAAAAATGCAAAAATTCTATACCAATGTTAAAAAAATCCCTTCCTGAGGTGCCGTGCTTAAATTGAAAGAACTCGCATCTACGCGCCAGTTTATTTTATAACCTTGATTATTGGACCGCGGGCCGCCTGCGTATATAGGCACATGGGGGGGGCAAAGGCGCGGGCCGCAGGCGTAGCCACGCGGAAAATAATTAAATAAGTTGATGATAAATCGGAACCCCAGAGAACACTACTATTGATAGATTTAAATTATGACCTGTATCCGTCTATAATACCTGCTATTTAATTACTGGAAAAGAAATCAAAGAGAATGTTACAGAGAGATGAATAAATACCGAAATAGTGAAGTTTAGAAATTAAACCTTTGTGCCAGACTCTATTGTAAACATTTGATATTTCGACAGCCACTGAAAGAGATTTATCGAATTACTGAAAAGTAGAAAAGCAGGAGCAGAGAGAAAAGAAAGATGGCCAGTTAAGCGTTCATTACGGGCAACCAATTGACAATATGATTTAAGTTTAGAAAGTTTAAGATGTTTAAAAATCTCACTGTTAAGGATGGATTCAAAAACTTTAGAAAGACCAGAGTTTAAAACGATAGGACGAAAGTTATATGGCTGAGAAGGGTCCCACTTTTAGACACGGATTGAATGAGGGCACCCTTTGTTTTGGAGGAAAATTGGTGAAATTGAGAAACAGAGACGAAACTATTTACAAAGCAAGGTGAAACTTATAAGCACAAGTTTTGAGAACCGCAGGAGGAATACCATCAGGACCGTATGCCTTCTTAGTGTTAAGCTCAGAAAGACAGAAATGTCATATTTAGAAGAAATTACAATGTTAGGCATAAATGAGTTGGAGGGGGTTGAAGGAGGAGGAATAGCTCCGGAATCGTTCAAGGTAGAATTAGAGTTAAAGGTTCGAGCAAAGATGCAAGCTCTAGCAGAAGGTGAGATATCATTTGTGCCATCAGGAAAAGCAAAAAGAAGGAAAGAGGAGTTAAAAAACGTTAGAGTTAATATTTTTTGCAATAAACCAGAAAGTGTAAGGAAGAGGAAACATTTATTGCTTTTTCTAAGGAGAATAAATTACTTAGTAACGGAAGATAGATTTAGCTCAATTCCGATATGAAATAAAAGGAGAAAGAGGTTCAAGAGATTCAGGAGTTTGAAGACTTCGGTAATTCGTTAAAGCAAAATCTTTATGGTTAGTTAGTAGCAAGAGAAAAAGCAGAGTTAAACCAAGGCTTGTGAGTTTTTTTTATTTTATGGGAAAAAGAGCGTTATGTACTCTTTCAGGCAAGAGAGAATCGCCTCAACTATGCTATCAATTCCCTTAAATAGATCCCTTCACCGAAACTCATAAGAGATAATGTAAAATACACACACACCCACACCCACACACCAACACCCACACACCACACACACACACACACACACACACACACACACACACACACACACACACACACACACTATATATATATATATATATATATATATATATATATATATATATATATATATATATATATATATATATATATATATATATATATATATATATATATATATATATATATATATATATATATATATATATATATATATATATATATATATATATATATATATATATATATATATATATATATATATATATATATATATATATATATATATATATATATATATATATATATATATATATATATATATATATATATATATATATATATATATATATATATATATATATATATATATATATTATATTATATATATATATAACCCACCTGCTGCTACAATATGGAACACACAAGGGTGGTCTTGAACTCCAATGCTATTATTGGCCCAGCAAAGAAGGGTGCCATAGTCAAGTTCATTCATTGGTGTATAATTGACTCGTGATTCGGTGCCTGTTACAACAAACCTGGAAGGGACGTAAAATTGAAAACTAAAATCAAAGAGAAGCTATCTTTTAAAGAAAAAAATTGGATATATATATATATATATATATATATATATATATATATATATATATATATATATATATATATATATATATATATATATATATATATATATATATATATATATATATATATATATATATATATATATATATATATATATATATATATATATATATATATATATATATATATATATATATATATATTATATGCGTTTGTGTGTGAGCGCGTTTGGATTTAAAAATTCAGTTTCTTTTTAACTATAATATCTAATATTTTAATTTTATGTTTTTGTTTTAAACTCATAATTGTGATTTATACGAAGTAAGAATATGTAAAAATGTTCATATACCTCCCTTCGGGAACATCAATGGCCTCCGCCGTGTTGTTAAAAGTCCATCTGAAGGTAACTGTAGAAGGATTCGCATGAACTTTGCAGAGAATTTCTGCATTTTCAAGCTTCGCGACGGAGTGTTGAGTGTTTTGCTTGCTTGCACATACTGGCGCGTCTGCAATGGAATATAAATTATAATCCTACTATACCACTAATGCATTTTTATAATAAATTTACTTCTTTTTTTTTAAATGACTTTTTTATTCTATGAATACTAGTTAAGCACACACACACACACACACACACACACACACACACACACACACATATATATATATATATATATATATATATATATATATATATATATATATATATATATATATATATATATATATATATATATTATATATATATATATATATATATATATATATATATATATATATATATATATATATATATATATATATATATATATATATATATATATATATATATATATATATATATATATATATATATATATATATATATATCTATATATATATATATATATATATATATATATATATATATATATATATATATATATATATATATATATATATATATATATATATATATATATATATATATATATATATATATATATATATATATATATATATATATATATATATATATATATATATATATATATATATATATATATATATATATATATATATATATATATATATATATATATATATATATATATATATATATATATATATATATATATATATATATATATATATATATTATATATATATATATATATATATATATATATATATATATATATATATATATATATATATATATATAAATGGTAAATGAGGTGGAAATATAAACTTGTATGAGTGAGTGAACAAGATGTAAAGATGAATGGGATGAAGTAAATGGGATTTGAAAAAAAAAGAATAAATGTAATGAACAGGATACGAAAGAGAATAATAATAAAAATAAAGAGATATATAAAGAAGAATATTAAAGAAGAAAAATGAAAAGAATAGGAAGAAAAAAGAATAATAAGGAAGAGAAGAATGAAAAAGGAATAAAAAAATAAGAATAGGAAGTAAAAAGTATAATAATGAAGAAAGAATGGAAAAGAATAAAAAAGAGGAAGAAGGAAGTAAAGAATGAAAAAGAATCATAAAAAAGAATAGGAAGAAAAGAATGAAAAAGAATAAAAAAGAGAGAAAGAAGAAAGAGAATAATAAGGAAGAGAGGTAAAGAAAATAAAAAGAATATAAAAGGAAAAGATGAAGAATAAAATGAAAAGAAAGATAATTAAAATGGAGAAAGAAAACAATACAAAACTAAAGATTTAAAGAAAGAAAAGAAAACAAAGTAAGAAAATATGAAAATTAAGAAAATAGAGAAATGAGTTAAGAAAGAATGAGAAAAGAGAAAGAAAAAAAGAAAACGAAAAAAGCTAATGAAAGGAAATATGAAAAAGAAGGAAAAAATGTAGAAGAAAAAGAAATAAGTAAAGAAAGAAAGAAAAGAAAAATATAGAAGGAAAAGAAATAAGTAAAGAAAGAAAGAAAAGAAAAATATAGAAGAAAAAGAAATAAGCAAAGAAAGAGAAAAGAAAAGATAAAGAAGAAAAAGAAATAAGTAAAGAAAGAAAGCAATAAGTAAATGGGTAAGAACGCTAAGGGAAGAGAAATAGCAATAGGAACTTGACATTTATCAATAAAACATTATTGAAAGTAAATGGGATTGAAGCATTAGATAAATGAATGTAATATTCTTCTGTATTACATTCATTTTTGGTATTGTTTCTTCATGTTGATTTTACATGGACGTTTTGGTTTTATTTATAAATGTTTGTTTTACATGTACATTTTGGTATTGTACATGGCATATTTGTACTGTTTCTAATGCTGGTTTTACATGGACGTTTTGGTATTGTTTATAAATGTTAGTTTTGCATGGACGATTTGGTAATGAACGAAAATGTTTCATAATTGTCTGAACTGTTTAGTATTGAGTATGAATGTTTTAGTATTGTAAATGGGTATATTGGTATTGTGAACGAACTTTTCGATTTCGCACACTGGTTTTTTTAAATTATACTAGGAAATTTCTGAACTTTACATGGACGTTTTAGGTATTTAACTAGGACGTTTTAGTATTGGAAATAGCTGTTCAGGTATTGTTCATGAACGTTTCAATATCACGCATGGACATTTTGGTGTTGAACAAGAAAATTTCGGCATTTTACAGGGAGGTTTTGGGAATGAACATAAACATTCAGTATATTAGATGGGCATTTTGTCAAAGATTTGGCATTGAATATGGGGGTTTTGATATTGCACTTGAACGTCTCAATATTATACATGTCGCTGTAGTGTTGAACATGAAAATTTCAATATTTTACTTATGTTTTGTTATTAAATGTGAGTGTTTCAGTGTGTACGTGGGTGTTTGTGTTGTGCATAAAGAATACACACACACTGTGTGTATTCTTTTAATCACAGGGGAGTTTTGGTCCTGAAAAACAAAGTTTCAGTATTGTACATGTAAGCCTTTCAATTTTATAAATACCATTCACTAGTGGACATGAGTGTTCTGGTTTTATACATGTACGTTCTGTATTTAACAGATACGTTTCCATTCACTAGTGGACATTACATGTACGTTCTGTATTTAACAGATACGTTTTTGCTTATATCACCTAACCTGCAATATTGCACATGTAAGCTTTGTTTTTATGTACTTCTCAGTATTGTACATAGAGTTTTGTTTTTATACAAAGTTTCATAATAAAAATCCTCTGTTGTTTTATTCACGGAAGTTTCAGAATTGTACATGTATGTTTTTTGCTTTTTAAAAGTACTCTTCAGTATTGTACATGAATGTTTTAGTTTTTATGCACGTTTGTATTATATATTCTATTACATGAAACCTTATAATATATATATATATATATATATATATATATATATATATATATATATATATATATATATATATATATATATATATATATATATATATATATATATATATTTATATATATATATATATATATATATATATATATATATATATATATATATATATATATATATATATATATATATATATATATGTATGTATTATATTCAAAATTAAATTTTATATTTTTTAATAATAATATATTATTTTCCACAACGAAAATGTTTATTTCACCTTTTACATATGTTTTATTTTATTTTTTTAAAAATTTAAAAAATTTTTTTTTTTTTTTTTTTTTATTTTTTTTTTTTTATTATATATATATATATTATATATATATATATATATATATATATATATATATATATATATATATATATATATATATATATATATATATATATATATATATATATATATATATATATATATGAGTGTGTGTAGCTAAAGAAACAATAAAATATCGGGCTAAATTTCATGTAAAATATTAAAATCACTAATATAAAACAAGTACAACGTTTCAGCCTAGGAAGACAGGACCCTCCTCGGGTCAAAACGTAAAAATAGAAGAAAGAAATCTTATAAAATATTGACACATCTACGGAGCATGCGCTCGGAATTCTATTGATGTTGTTATAAAAATGCAGCAAACACTCTCCATATGTTGTAAGATATTTTTCCCTTTTCTTCTAAAAATGAATTTTATAGATTGCAGTTTATAGGTTGTTTAAAATGAGGTAAAAGATAAGAAATCGTATTATTCAGATTGCATGTTCTCACACAATATTTATGTTGATCAATTCGAACTTTAAACTGTTAAAGAGTTTCTCATTCGTAAAACATATCACATCCCCCACATGATATTTATTAAAGGCCGTCAGCACATGATTTTATGGTATCTAAATAAGTATGTTGTTATGAAAAGTGTAGAAGAGAGGCTTTTTTCCTGAAAAGCCAAATCTAAATCGATACAAATTCCCGGCAAACAAAGAACTGAAATCGTTGTAGAAAGATTAGTGGGTTGCCTATCACTCATGCCCGAATAGAATTTTTGCTTTGTGAGAGTTAAAACTATCGAGAAAAAACTGTAAGAGTAGCCCAATTCATTAAAAGCATTAAAATTATTTTTAAATTCCTAGTCAATAGATTTGGGATCATAGACCCTTATAGCTCTCAGAAATAGATTTGAAATAATGAAAGTCTTCACATATTTAGGGTGATGTGAAAATAAATGAATGAAAGAGACATCTTGTCCCGCTTTTCAATAAACTTTAAACCTCATCATCTGATAACTTCCAAATGCAGAAACGGAACCTTATTTGAACTCGATTTCAGATTTGAATATAATACTTGGAGGAGAAAAGTTTATCTTGGTTTTACTGGTTTTCAGGCCAGAGAACAAATACATCATCCGCATTCTGAAACCAAACCGAAACTTTAAATTCTGTTATTGTTGGCAATAAAGAACCTTGTCTCAAAACACTTCATAAACAACTAAGAACTGGACTCAAAGAAAATCCCAAGCTTCCTCCGAATATTTACTTGTTAAAAACACCGTAAGAAATAAATAAATATCGGTTTAGCAAAATTTTAACAATGCATAAATAATTGGTAAATTTAAGCACAATTGTATTACTGGTAATATTATGATTAGCTGTGATGTAGTCAGATTATTCACAAATGCTTCAATTGATGACATATTTGTCTACTTAAATAATTTCTTGAGTACTTTGTTTATGATGAATTTTTTTTAAAGCAA
>SEYY01022218.1:52500-67360 GCA_009176605.1 Armadillidium nasatum | reverse complement strand
TATTACTGAAGAGAGATACGTATAGTTTATATACACAGATCGTCTTTTAAATACAGAGTTGGAAACCAACCCAAAATTTCACTTGTGAAGAATCAAAATTAGTTCAATTTAAACATTAAATTTAATAATAAGGTTCTAGTGAGTAAAATTCTTACACGAATAAACAATCAAATACAAAAAGGTTTGATATGTACATAGTACACAAATATAAAAATCGCAATACTTATATTTTTTAACATGGTACCTTTGTATATATGTATATATATATATATATATATATATATATATATATATATATATATATATAATATATATATATATATATATATATATATATATATATATATTATATATATATATATATATATATTGAAATGTTTGGTAACTATGTTGACATTGTAATTATTATTATTATTATTATAATTATTATTAATTAAAAAATTAAGAAAATCTAATTTTTAATTATAAAAATTCAAAAATTCAATAATTAAATTTTTTTCATTTAATTAAAAAATTTAACCTTAAAAAAAAAAAGTCTTATAATAAAAAATTTACATTTTTCCTATTTACAAAATAATATAAAATTATACTAATTCTTTTTTCACAATAAAAATGCCTCCTTTACAAACTTATTTACATAAATATATATTTTTTTATTCATTAAAATTTATTTACAAACTATAAAATAAATTCAAGTACATTTGAAATAAAAAAAAGCACCTTTTTTTTTTTTTTTTTAAAGTACTTTCCTATGTCGAACCCAAAAAGTTAACATAAGGAGTCTTTTCTCCCATTAAATTTATTGCGAAGCACCGTTACTCACGGAGGAGAATAAAATACACCCAATTGGCTTGACATTATTTTTTTGCTTGCTTATTTCACTTCATTTCGATAAAACTATTTAAAAATGTTTATTAATATCACTTTTAAAATCTGTTTAAAAATTAAACAAATAAAGGGTTACGACGATGGTTACCGTTATTAAAACGTTTGAAGGCAAACTCCAAACTCCGTGACTCACGGAACTGTCATCTCTCGCGTCTCTTCCGGTTGGGTTATTTAGGGAATCTGTTTTGGGCTCCTCTGGACGTACCATTGAAACCCACGGGTGTTCTGGACTCGAAGAAGGTGAAGATGGAGTAGTGCTCGGAATAGTAGTTGTAGTGGTAGTAGTAGTAGTGGTGGTTGTCGTAGTGGTGGTAGATTGATATAGTAGTTGTATTTTTTTCTCCATATCTAATTGAGTATCGTTGTGAATGTAAACGGGAATGGAATATTCAGCGTGTAATGATATTAATCGTTCATCCATATGAAGCCCTTCAATAACCCTTGATAATCTTGCTCCGTCATCGTACAATGCTGTCAAAGTACCTACATAATTTGATTCCGTTTTGCGAATTGTACCGATTACCTTGACATTCGTCTTCGTTCCAGAAGGCAATTCATATTCTACATATTGTGAATAAACTTTTTCAAATTCATTTTCAACACCCCAAGTAATTTCAAGTGTTTCTTCTTCTGGTTTTGGGGTGAAGATATAAGCCTTTCTTCCCACAAGCGTGCCCTTAACCTGACCCCAATAGACTATATGTTTTATAGTAAGGTCTACATTTTCTACTATCTGATGAGAGGAAGTTCCTTCATTTAACAATTCTACTTCCCTCAACACTACGCTCTCATTATTTACAATCATTCTTTTTTTGTCAAGCGAAATTGCCCGCAGTTCGTACCTAACCGGTTCGTCTTCGGCGAGAACTGTGGCTTCATCTGATCTGCGAACTTTCTCACCGTCTACGATATGAACTTTCCTTTCATTCGGAATTAAATAACCAGCTTGGGTAGATCCGTTTTCTAAAGAGTAAGCCAAAAACTGCTTGTCTTTCTCAGATGATGCGATGGCATTATGTGGTGGAGCTTTATATTTATCCCAGATAAATGGCTTTACCCTTGCAGATCCATTAATAGACACAAGGATTTCGTATCCTTCTGACACTTTTAAAGACATATCAAGAAAGGGAGCAGTACAAATTCCAGAGTGAAAAGAGCCGCCTACGTAAGTGCCGTGCTGTTTAGCCCTGCACCAAACAGTAGAAACGTCATCTTCAACAACGGGAATCGAGTGGGGAGGAATACTTCCAGTTCCTGGTACCCATTTAAGGGTAGAAGATGTGACGATTCTTCCCCCATCCAAACGTAGTCTAGCGAGCTCTGACGCTGCAACACCAATCAAAGAAAAGAGAAAAATCCTGAAAAAAGAAAAATAAAAATATTAAAATTTAGTAATTAAATAAGAAATATTAAGAAATATAAATAAATAAATAAAAATACAAATAATAACCCTTAAAATCATCGTTAGGAGGTATCTCCATATAAAAATCATAAAAGCCTCAAAAGACTAATAAAAATCTTTAAATTACAACGCCTTTTAAGACTAACATTATATTCCGATAAGAAAGAACCGTTTATGCAACAAAGTTTGGAGCTGACGCAAGCGACCGATTTCGTCTTTATTACTCTTCTTATATTTTGCTATATGAACCGTATAACTTCATTAAAAATGCAAATTGGACGAAGTAACGTCGCCATTCGATTAAATTATATTTCCTTAACAAATACGTGAAATTATTTCTATCCCTATTTATCTCATATAATATATATATATATATATATATATATATATATATATATATATATATATATATATATATATATATATATATATATATATATATATATATATATATATATATATATATATATATATATAATATACTATCTAATAACCAACAAAGTATGTAATTACGTGCCCACAAACCGCGAAAGATGCCAAGACATTTGTTCCTCATTCTGAAATGGTCACAAACGACGTCAGTCTCTCTTCAGAGCCTTTCGGAAACAGTGACCAAAATCAGATTCGTGGAGAAGACGTGAGAAAAGCCAAACACTTCAAATAATAATAAAAATGGCGTTACAAGACGAAACCGTTAAAAAAAAAAAAAAAAAAAAAAAAAAAAAAAAAAAAAAAAAATGTAGGAATTTATATTATGTGGTTTTTCATCTTTATGGCCATTCTCCCAACATAAATACATAAAAATAATATATAATATATATATATATATATATATATATATATATATATATATATATATATATATATATATATATATATATATATATATATATATATATATATATATATATATATATATATATATTGGGAGTCTTATCGCAAATTACAGAAGCATTGAAGTAGTTAACGATCACTTAATGACTTTAATGTGAGAAAACCATTAAAATGTTTCATTTTTTCTTCAGAAAACTTTGGGATTTAAAAAAAAAAAAAAAAAAAAAAAAAAAAAAAAAAAAATAGACAATATTTTTTCCTTATTTTGCCCATTTGATTTCTTCCTCCACTAAAACCTCCAAACAAAAAAGGATTTTAATCTACGTTAAAACTATTTAAATTTTATGAGTACGTAGCCCTTTTCGTTAAAGGTAAAAAAAAAAAAACCTTTCTGCTCGGGGCTAACGTACGGTATACTCATTATTATCATTATTACTGCTATTATCTCCAAGAAGGCATCCAAATATTCTAATTGAAATAACGCTGACAATGATCAGGTAAAATAATTTTCAATATTAGTAACAAGGAACAATTGTGAAGCGCAAAAATTATAATCATTATCTATCCCCGATCATTGGAGTAACAAAAGCGTCAAACCGTTAACGGTATTAAGTACATCCTTTTCGGCAACTCAGATCACCTGATAAACGGTCATAAGTACATCTGCTGATTTATTTTGTCTTAAGACTCTAAGCTTTCAATTTTCAAAATAACTGCAAATGAATCCTGTTGAATAATGATAAATATTATATTGTCAGTAATTGTCTGACATTAACAAAAGCTTCTGGAATGAATGTTTGATAAAAATCTAATTCAATAACATGGTATTTACGTCTACCGATTTGAAATCAATTTTCTTAGACATTTTTTTTTCATAAAAAATATATGAATTTTGGTAATAATAATGGTAATTACTAATAATTTTTTGTATATAATATAATTATGTATATATAAAAAATATAATATATATAATATATATATATATATATATATATATATATATATATATATATATATATATATATATATATATATATATATATATATATATATATATATATATATATATATATATATAATATATATATATATATATATATATATATATATATATATATATATATATATATATATATATATATATATATATATATATATATATATATATATATATATATATATATATATATATATATATATATATATATATATATTAAAGTACAAGGGTTTTAACAAAGTACAGAAAAACTTTGAAGTAATGATAATGAGTCATAGTGTATACCTGGAAACATTCCACTTGTAAAACACGATGAGAGAGAGAGAGAGAGAGAGAGAGAGAGAGAGAGAGAGAGAGAGAGAGAGAGAGAGAGAGAGAGAGAGAGAGAGAGAGAGAGAGAGAGAGAGAGAGAGAGAGAGAGAGAGAGAGATGCAAATCTAAAGAAAAAAAAATCGTCGCCATAAGTTGCAAACACAATGGGTGAGCATGTTTATGCCCGACTGAGGTCACTGACTGGAGGTCACATCTGACACGAAAGGGCACACACTCAGATACGGTTGGGTAACTTTCTGGGCACAACAAACACTGCCCATCAAATTTCATAATGCGTAAACGTGAATTATAATATTTTGAAAGAATTTCTTCGGCGTCATAAATACAGGGCAAACATGCGCCAAAATTGAATATAATGATGCTATCTTCGCTTATACTACTCTCGTACTTTACTTATATATATATATATATATATATATATATATATATATATATATATATATATATATATATATATATATATATATATATATATATATATATATATATATATATTAGTGATGGCATCCGCATCCGCACAAAAATCCACATCCGCATCCGCATCCGCATTTTCGGAAATTCAACATCCGCATCCGCATCCGCACTTTCAAAAATTCAACATCCGCATCCGCAAATTAGAAAATATGACATCCCATCCATCACTAATATAATATATATATATATATATATATATATATATATATATATATATATATATATATATATATATATATATATATATATATATATATATATATATATATATATATATATATATATATATATATATATATACGAATTGTAGATCAAGAGTAAGGGTGAAGAGAGAACAATCGGATTGGTTTAGCATAGGAGTGGGATTGAGACAGGGATGTGTAATATCTCCATGTTATTTAATCTATTGATGAATGGTTTACTTAGAAAAATGGAGAGAGAAGGGAAGAGTATTACGTTGAGAAATATGGAGGGTGAATGTGATGTGAATGTTTAACTTTTTGCAGATGATGCGGCATGTGTTGGTGGCAGAATCTGGAGAAAAGATGAGAATACTTGTGAGAGAGTTTGAAGGGAAATGTGCAAACACGAGATTGAAATTCAATCCAGCGAAGAATAAAGTTATGAGGATTGAAGGTGGGGATGAGGAAATGTGGAGGGAGGAATTGGTTTGTAGAAGTGTGAGAATGGAAACTTGAGGAGGTGAATGAATTCAAATATCTATAGTAATGTTGGGTGGAAGGTAAGAGTGGGACGAAAAAAGAAAAAAAAACAGAGTGGTAGAAGGAATGAAAGTATTGGGGGGCCTAAGAAAAGTATGGAAGAAAGGAAAAATTTCGAAAGAAATAAAGATAAGAATGTTTGAATGTATGTGTTCACCTTCTGTATTTTATGTGTGTGAAACATAGACGATAAGTGCTCGGTTGAGAAAAAGTTTCAATATCTTTGAGATGAAAGATTTGAGAGCGATATATAAATTGAGAAGGATTGATAGGATTAGAAATGAAATAATAAGGGAGATATGTAAATGGAAGAAGGGTGTAATTGATAGAGAGGAGGAGGATGTACTAAAATGGTTTGGACATATGTGAAGAATGAAAGAGAACAAAATGGTTGGCAAGGTGCGTAGATCCGATGTAGATAGAGGAAGGGTAGGGGGAGGGGAAGGCCGAAGTGGAGATGGATGGATGGAGTGAGTGATTTTGATGGAAGGAATTTGAGTTTAGACGAGGGTAGAAGATTTGTGGAAACAGAGATGGAGGGAGGTAGCGAAAGCGTTGAAAGGTAAGAATAGTTATGTTTGTAAGGGAATTGTGGCGGGCACCACCTCACGAAAGTGGGAAAGGTGATAGTGATATTATATATATATATATATATATATATATATATATATATATATATATATATATATATATATATATATATATATATATATATATATATATATATATATATATATATATATATATATATATATATATATATATATATATATATATATATATATATATATATATAATTAACATCCGCATCCGCATCCTCATCAAAATTAACATCCGCATCCTCATCAAAATTAACATCCGCATCCGCATCCGAACTTTTCGAAAATTCAAAATCCGCATCTGCATCCGCATCCGCACTTTCGAAAATTCAACATCCGCATCCGCACTTTCGAAAATTCAACATCCGCATCCGCATCCGCACTTCTCCAAAATTCAACATCCGCATCCGCAAATTGGAAAATATGACATCCGATCCATCACTAATATATATACAGTATAATCAAATTCATGGTGTAAAAAGTTCGTGTTCAATCCTTTGCGGATATTTGTATAATGAAAGGTCCTGAAACAAATTTTTGGGGCAAGAGGAAACCTGCTGAGTTTTCCGATCAGTCGTTGCTTGTCAATCTGTGAAAAATACAACATAAAATATGGGAATGTTTTTTGTTTAAGGCAATTTGACAAAATTTGGTTTCAGGTTTTGCAAATTGGTGAATCTTGTAATATGTTTAAGAGGCACTGGGTACATAGAAATATTATCTGGAAATGGATGAAGCGTTTCAGAGAGGGTATAAATGGTACGAATGAGAAAGAGAAAAACTGAAGGAAAAACCTGTGGCAGTAGTCCAAATATTGGTGGAAAAAGACCTAAGAATTTACTGCTGAGTCTTTTAACCAGAGTTCACGACGAAGGCGAAGATGATTTCGTTCAACGCTCTGTTATAAGGAATGAAGCCTAGAGAGATTCACCAATTCGATCTAGAGAGGAAAATTGAATCCAAGCTGAGACTTCCGAGTGTTTCTACAGGTCTTATAAAATACAATGAGGAGAGGTCAGCAACAAAGGTGATGGACACAATATTTTGCAATGCCAATGGAATAACCTTGACTGACCTTCTTAAGGGACGACGGAGATAACCATCTTATTATGATATACGATAAAACTGATGAACATAATGAAGAAGAAATGACATGGAAAGTCGTATTCGGGATTTTTTTTTCCACCATGAAAAGGTCACGAAACATTCTTCGCGGGAGGGAAGGGTTACATTGGGGGATTTCCCCTTAAATTCATGACCTTGTTCGCTCCCTTAAAATCGTGACCTTGCCCATTCTACGTCTTTTAAAGAAACATGATTTCAGACAATAGACGACGCCAAAATAGCTGGCATGACGTGGTGCACTTTGAAGAATGCTGCATAATTCCGGGTCGGATTGGAATTCTGGAAACAGCGTCTTCAGAAGTGTTTTGACTTAGAGGGTAAGATATGTTAATAAATAAAAAGTCTTAACTTAATTTTGTTAAAGTCATTTGTGATTTTGTATCGAAACTCCCTCTCTCTCTCTATATATATATATATATATATATATATATATATATATATATATATATATATATATATATATATATATATATATATATATATATATATATATATATATATATATATATATATATATATATATATATATATATATATATATATATTATAGCAAGAACGTATGTTTACAAGCCACTCATATACATAAATGTTTATAGCTACTGGAAAAGCCTGAGGACATATGTTCATTCTTAAAATACAAATTAACAATGAACACGAAATAAAAACAAAACATAAGACAAACTAGAGAAAGACATTCATAAGATTGAAATTTCACTTACAGCTAAAATGAATTAATATTACTGACGCTACAAAAACAAAAACAATAATATGGTGTTCTCATATACTGGAACTTTTCAGTATTCAACATTCAACTTCTGCCCACCCAGAAAGTCTTACAATATTCTAAATTTTATTTTATTTTATTTGGTCTAAAGCAAGGTACCCCGCTTTATTATTAAAGACATATTTAAAAGCCTGTTAGTAATATTAGTTTCTCTAATTATATGCAGACACTTACAATCAGCGTTAAAAATTAGCCTATTTGCATAATGGAATTGCTCGAAGCTGAGAGCGATGAACCAAGTTCTTTTACAAGAATTAATTGCATATATTTAAAGAGCAAATATTCTCAAGAAAATTAGAAACCTCAAATTATATATATATATATATATATATATATATATATATATATATATATATATATATATATATATATATATATATATATATATATATATATATATATATATATATATACACCCTGTTTCGTTAGAAGAATGAGTGACTTTTTTCAATAGCTAGGTAGGAAATGACGTTAATAATAAATTAAAATGATAATACATCGATTTTAAAAATCCTAAATATTAAAAATTATAAAATTTTTAATTTCAAGACTAGCATAATAATTATGGTAGGGAAAATTATTTACCTTGTGAGGAAAAGTAGTAAGGGGACTCGCTGTTGTTGAAAGCCCACAACCAGCGATAACTCTTTACCCACAGGTATTACATTCAGAGTAGGGAGTTTTCTATAAGCAACTCCCTACTCTGAATGTAATACCTGTTCATTTTTTAAATCCTCTTAATAAAAATCAATAGGGCTTCTCAGAGCCCTAGTGCTCCGTGAGCGACCTGCAGGTGCTCCTCAGGTATTCTCTGAATATTTAATCAGGAAATTATCTGTAAAATTTGTTAAAAATGACAAAAATTTTTTTTGGAAAAAAGGTAGACTCTTCGAGGATATCAAAGAAAATTATTAAGCACTTATTTATCCGACAAAACACTGCAATATGTCAACCACGGACAATATACGTTTTGTACTGGTGTATGTCAGTAGTCAATTAGCGTCAGTATGCCAAAAATGCTGTAAAATATACGAGTGACCATGAATACTGTTTAAGAGTGTGTACAATTATACATTATAACCTTTAAACTGGAAAAGTGGTTAAAAACAAACATAAAACAAGCGAAAGTAAGTGTACAAATCTGTTAAAAAGCAGTCAACTTGAATGAGAGCAGTACTCCATACAAGAGCAGATGAGACCTTTATATAAATTTTCTAAAAAGAGAAAATATGATGAGTTATTGGTTTCACTTGCCCACAAATGAGGAGGAGCCAAGTGAACTTTGAATTGAATGTGGGACTGAAAGACTCAAGATGAACAATGACGATTACTAAAAATAAACATTTAATTTAGTTTCTGTCGTGCTTATTTTGCATTTTTACAATATATATATTGTGGTTAGGGCTCCGTAAAAATCCTTTGACCTGCTCAGGGGCTCCTCATCAGGGTAGAGTTTGGGAAATCCTGCACAGTCTAATAGACCGACTCCATCTTCACTTTTTTTCAGAGTTGATTATGCAAAGATTATCGATTTTTAATGTTCGATTACTAATATTTTTTTTTAATTTAGAATATTTAAAACCAACGTTTTTATCAATGGAATTTATTATTAACATCTTTTCCTAAAGAAATAGTAAAAAAAAAAAAAAACATTAAAAACAAAAACGATACATTCTACAAATGAGACAAGTCATAAAAAATATATATATTATATATATATATATATATATATATATATATATATATATATATATATATATATATATATATATATATATATATATATATATATATATATATATATATATATATATATATATATATATATATATATATATATATATATATATATACCGTATATATATATGTACCGTATATATATATATATATATATATATATATATATATATATATATATATATATATATATATATATATATATATATATATATATATATATATATATATATATATATATATATATATATATAAAAGTAATATTAGGAAATAAAATATAAAATTTACTCTTAAATTCCTTGAATATAATAAAGTAAACAAAAAAATAAATAAATAAATAAATAAAAAAATTCCAACTGATATCAAAATGTTCTGCAGCGAGACTCCAAAATAAATGGTCAATTTTTCCTTATAGGTATAAACTATTCGCATAAAATCGTTTAATGTATTTGGAAGTCACGATTGCAATGCATACCATCAGGAAGAAAAAATCTCACTACTACTACTACTACTACTAATAATAATAATAATAATAATACACAGGGTATATAAATGTAGTTAAACTCTACACGGAAGCCAGATTCAAAGTCGTAACACATTAAAAATCAAAGCTCTAAGCGTCCCCATCGCCTAGGACCTAGATGCATGCATCCGTGTCAGTGGTTAAACTAACATCCCCGAAAACTCTCCCGTGCGGAGGGCCTCCCCCCTCAAAAAATTTCAAAGGAAATAAAAAAAATATTTAAAAATAGTAAAATACTTTTGCTGATACCTTACAACCTGCTGTAACATGTTTGATAAATACACACACACGTCTCTCTCTCTCTCTCTCTCTCTCTCTCTCTCTCTCTCTCTCTCTCTCTCTCTCTCTCTCTCTCTCTCTCTCTCTCTCTCTCTCTCTCTCTCTCTCTCTCTCTCTCTCTCTCTCTCTCTCTCTCTCTCTCTCTCTCTCTCTCTCTCTCTCTCTCTCTCTCTCTCTCTCTCTCTCTCTCTCTCTCTCTCTCTCTCTCTATATATATATATATATATATATATATATATATATATATATATATATATATATATATATATATATATATATATATATATATATATATATATATATAATCCGGTTTTGCATGGCACGTCTAGTGGGAGGTGAAGCGAAATTAACCCGTTGTTATTAAGTAATAAATTAAATTTTAGGGAAAGGAAAAAGTGAAACTGGCGCCATGTTGAATTTAACCGTAAATAAGCTAATTAAAACAACAACTTAAATTAATGACGTTTTAAAAGACTTATTTGAAATTCTCTCCGATAATAGACCCACGATTACCTGCTTTTTTAACATTAAAAACATGGGTGGAAGGTTAAAGAATTTCTCGTAATAATAATAAATATATTCGAATACAAATGGGCAAAGTAGGCCTAATCTCGAAGACTCCAAATTACAGGAACAGGAAAATGAATTTGCTTCTATACTTCCAAAAAAAATAAAAATAAAAATATCATTATTATTATTTAATGGTTATGGTTGTGATCAAACATCAATATTTTATTGCCGTATAAAAAGAACAAAGAGCAGTATAAAAGGATCTCAGATTTCTCGCTCGCAGCAATTATAAATTCAAAACAATTCGCAAAGGTAAATTTTACCTGACCGATTCTAATTAGAAATTGTTTCTTATTTAAGGACAAAAATAACCCTTTCTTTGTGATAGAAAAATCAACCTTCCTCCAGCTTTATATATATATATATATATATATATATATATATATATATATATATATATATATATATATATATATATATATATATATATATATATATATATATATATATATATATATATATATATATATATATATATATATATATAGGTAAAGGTGTAGATTGTTTCTGACTTTCGATTGTTAAAAAATATCGAAAATCGAAAATATCGGAGAAGCCTATCGTAAACAAGAGAGTTGTCAGAGGTACGAGGTACTATTACTAGACATAGACACAATTATTATTACTTACTTTTCTAGCAGAACCTAATTCGACTTTCATAACCTGAACTACCGAAATTGCCGTAAAAAGAGGCCTAACCTACACAAGAATTTGCCGTAAAAGAGACCTAACGTATACAAGAACGTTTGCACGACATAGTAGCCTAGGGCTAAATATAGGCAGGAAAATATCGTTCAAAATAAAATATCGACATAAAAAAATATCGATATAAAAAAAATAAAGTCAAAAACAAATATACCTAATATATATATATATATATATATATATATATATATATATATATATATATATATATATATATATATATATATATATATATATATATATATATATATATATATATATATATATATATATATATATACTGCATCTCCTCCCGGGCAGTCATATTTAAGGAGGTATTAAAATTAATAATAACAAACCCAAGTCAACCCTAACGCAAACCTCTCAGGTTTACGTGAGAAGGTTAAATACGGACTAAAAATATGATGGGAGACAGAGACTACCAGAACAGATGTGGCTCTACTAAAAATACAACGCACGTTGTGTTTAAAAGACGACACAACTATAGTGGAGTACCAAAGGTCAACGCAATTGAGAACATAAACTACAGTATCTATATAGAGAAAGGAAGAGCGCAAACATCAGATATATTTACCGTACTCCATAAAAGGAAGGATAAAAACACTTACAGTTGAAGTAACTACGCAGAATAGTATTACGAATATAATTTGAGCAGGACTCTCAGCTTGTTTGAAATCGCTTTAGCAAACGTTGTCATTCAGACCTAAAATAATTGTATTATTCACAAGCAAGGCGGTGGAACAGAGTCGACGACAGAGAAGGAAAGTTGGGAGATGTTTTTAATAAGATGGTGATACGCAGATGTGTTTTCGAAAAATTGAAGTTCAGTAAGTGAAAATCCTATTCAGATAAGCCAAAATATAGATAATTATTTCATATATATATATATATATATATATATATATATATATATATATATATATATATATATATATATATATATATATATATATATATATATATATATATATATATATATAACAACGGTAAATTATAATGTTAAAGTCTTCAAATAGCAGAAAATTACTCATTATTATCAATTACAAATAAAAGGATCCATATGGGCTTGTAAAACTGTTTAACAAAACATAACACGAACACACACACACACGCAGTATATATATATATATATATATATATATATATATATATATATATATATATATATATATATATATATATATATATATATATATATATATATATATATATATATATATTTTTTTTTTTTCTTTTATAAAAGTTCAAATCTCACGGGCATTGCCCTATTCAAGGAGAGGAACTTTTCTAGGTAGTGAATACCTAGGATCCCGAAGTGGGATCGAACCGGCGCCCTCAAGCACGTGAGTCAATCACCCTACCGTTCGAGCCACGGTAGACAGTATATATATATATATATATATATATATATATATATATATATATATATATATATATATATATATATATATATATATATATATATATATATATATATATATATATATATATATATATATATATATATATATATATTCTTCATGGTTTGAAGATTTTATAACAAAAAAATATATATCTTTTCCTATAATTATACAATAAAAAAGATGTTAAATATTTTTTAAAAGGAAGTTGATTACGTGAAATCATCCTCGATCTCTTTCCATTATATATATATATATATATATATATATATATATATATATATATATATATATATATATATATATATATATATATATATATATATATATATATATATATATATATATATATATATATATATATATATATATATATATATATATATATATATATATATATATATATATATATATATATATATATATATATATATATATATATATATATATATATATATATATATATATATATATATATATATATATATATATATATATATATATATATATATATATATATATATATATATATATATATATATATAATACTGATTGTAATGCATTGTACGTAGGCAAAACAATAGAACATTACATACGACATTATTATTTAGAATTTAGTTTTATTTTTTATATTAATGTTAAAATAAATGGATTAAGGGGAATTTGAACACGTCTCTCACGTCTCCTGTTGTAGTAGTCACTCCACTGGACTCATAATAGTAACCAAAACAATTCACAACAAGTAAGTAAACTCAAACCAAAACAATCAAACCAAAACAATCTATATATATATATATATATATATATATATATATATATATATATATATATATATATATATATATATATATATATATATGTGTGTGTGTGTGTGTGTAAAGGGTAGGGGTGGGGGTAAGCGGAGGGGAATAAGGTATGTAAGTGTTGTGGAGAGAATTGCTCCCCTATAAAGTATAAAAAAAACATACACATTCGCATATATATATATATATATATATATATATATATATATATATATATATATATATATATATATATATATATATATATATATATATATTATATATATATATATATATATATATATATATATATATTGAAGTCTTTCTTCTTTAATATTTTGCCAGAGATTTTTCTCAATTAAAAAGATGAAAGCGTAAATGAGAAGTTTGGAGGGTAAAGGAAACCTCAAAACGGCGACTCTGGGAAGAGGTCGAAGCACAAAAAGAATATATAATTAATTATACTTATAAAAGAGGGTCTAAATAACGAACGACAGAGAGGTAAACTCTAAACAAAGAGATTGAAACACAGAAGCTGAAGAGAGATGAAAGATTTCACATTGTAAAACGGATTCTCAAACATGATTTTAAAGGAAAAATAAAAACGTTATATTTTTCTACAAGATTATATATATATATATATATATATATATATATATATATATATATATATATATATATATATATATATATATATATATATATA
>SEYY01022218.1:45000-47500 GCA_009176605.1 Armadillidium nasatum | reverse complement strand
ACCGCTAGAAACCCTTTTTTTCTCTACAAAAACACACATACACACACACACACACACACACACATATATATATATATATATATATATATATATATATATATATATATATATATATATATATATATATATATATATATATATATATATATATATATATATATATATATATATATAATTGTTCGTGAGTAGTTATTTGAAAGAACGTGAATACGATAAAGTTTGAGACAATAAAAACCTGACAAAAATTTTAAGATAAAAATATATACCGGTAATTTTAAAAAATAATAATAATAAGAATAACAAAAAAAAAGTCAAACTGATGAAAATATCTTC
The DNA here is from genome assembly GCA_009176605.1 of Armadillidium nasatum. NCBI lineage: Eukaryota > Metazoa > Arthropoda > Malacostraca > Isopoda > Armadillidiidae > Armadillidium > Armadillidium nasatum. Next base: position 47,167 of record SEYY01022218.1, on the reverse strand, counting down.
CTTCCTATAATAATAATAGTAATAAATAATAATAATAAATTATAATAATAATAATAATCATTTCTTGTATTTTAAAAGCATTAATAAAGCTACTCCGAATTATGACATAATAATACTCCTACATATATAAACTCGGATTTGGATTAGCGACACCCCAACATCTCTAACTGAAGGCAAAATCTTAACAGAATGAACAATCAATGTGGATAATTTCATAAAACTATTACAGGTAAGCATGTACAGTCGTCAACAGAAGTTCGTTCCTATTAAGCTGGAAATAAATATTTATATATAATGGGGATCATTTCAGGTTCAGCCAATCACAGTTCAATTAAGCCCCCCCCCTCAATGTTTTTATTTTCTTTTTATTCAAAATAGAGCTTTTATGAAATGATTTCCATTTTATAAAAATATTTATTTCCAGCCTAATAGGAACGAACTTCTGTTGACGACTGTACATGGTGTGAAGCACGCTATCATGAAACTTCCCTGAATATTTAATGGACAGGAGGGAACATGTACTAACCAGATCAGTGAATCAGTAGTTTCTCTTGCCGGCTCCATCACTTTAAAATACCTGGCTCCGGCTCTGTTCTATTTTAATTTTTTTTTAAAAATGTAATTGTTTACTCCGGATCTGCACAAATTTGTTTACAGCTCCATCCAAAACCTTGTGGCTGAATTCTAATATTTACATATTATATATGAACAGGTTTGAACATACCAATTTACCAGTGTGCGTAGAGTCTGAATCAAATCTATAAAAATATTTTGGTTTATGATTAAATTAATTTTTCTCCTGCTATTTCAGTTTAGGCTCTACAGTGTGTTACAATCTCTTGTTGAGGTTATATTAAAATATTTTCTTCAAAGATCGATGGAAGAGGCCTTGATCATAAAAGACTGGATCCTCTTATTATCGCATTGACATTAACTTATAAACTACTCTAAGACTCTGAATATTTTCTTTACATCTTCTATAAATCTAAAGCTACTTTCCTTTCTCTATTTACTTCCCAATTTTGTGTCTTCTAAAGCAACATTGGTCACATTTATCAGTTTTCTTTTTTCCATCTCTAAAATTTTATTACAATAAATATCTCAAATTCACTCAAGCAATTAGAGATTGAAAGAAATCGGAGTATGTTGCTAAATCTTTCCGTACTCAATATCAACAGAAATTTACATATAAATACAGAATTCTTTCACTTTACAGTTTTTCCATAATACTTGAGAGTCATGCTTCCTATCGTAATCTGTGAATTTTACACAGAATTAGACGAGTAAAAATATCGAACGGTGAAACTTTGGTAAGAAAAATACGCCTACATTTAAAATGGTAAAACAATTTACATTTAAATTCTATTTCATAAAATAGCATTTAGATTAAAATATTAATAAAAAGAAATTTTAAAAGGTTTGAAAAATTAACAAGCAAAAAAACAGCCATAATTATTTATACAGAAAATAAAAACAAATAAATGACTTAAAAATTCTGATTATTTCATTTACGAATTAAAGCGTTTGATTTATAAGCTCTACTTACTATTTCAAGGCATATCGCCCATTTATTTAGATAATGTTCCGTTATCGATTATCCTCATGATGATGTGTTGACATGAGATAATCTATCAACCTATCAATCTATATATATATATATATATATATATATATATATATATATATATATATATATATATATATATATATATATATATATAATATATATATATATATATATATATATATATATATATGATAATCGGAAACGGAAAATAATGTTGAAGCGTTTAAAATGCTCGAAATTATAATTACTACTTTCCTTTTGTATTTTTATAATTTCTTGAATTTAAAAGCAAAAGGTGCTCCATTAAACATGTACACACAAAACACGCATATATATATATATATATATATATATATATATATATATATATATATATATATATATATATATATATATATATATATATATATATATATATATATATATATATATATATATATATATATATATATATATATATATATATACCGGAGTAGCAACAAAAAAATAAATAAAAATAAAATAAAATGAACATTTTAAAAATATTCTACTGTAATTTCGACTCCCCCAACCCCTCCTCCCACTAATTTCGTTCTAAAAAAATGGGGGAGGGGGGGATAA
>SEYY01022218.1:30000-40000 GCA_009176605.1 Armadillidium nasatum | reverse complement strand
TGAGCGCACGTTTCCAGCAAGAAGGGAAGATCGAAGTAGAAAGGCAAAGACGAAATAGTTTACCAAGGCAGGGTGCAAGCTCGGAAGCACAAGTTTTGAGAACCGCAGGAGGAATACCATCAGGACCATACGCCTTCTTAGTGTTAAGCTCAGAGAGAGCAGAAATGACATCTTTAGAAGAAATTACAATGTTAGGCATAAATGAGTTGGAGGGGGTTGTAGGAGGAGGAATAGCTCCGGAATCGTCCAAGGTAGAGTTAGAGGCAAAAGTTTGAGCGAAGAGTTCAGCTTTAGTTAGAAGGTAAAATGGCAGTTGTGCCATCAGAAGATACTAGAGGAGGGAAAGAGGAAGAAGCAAAGTTAGAGTTGACATTTTTTTGCGAAATGCCAGAAAGGGCGAGATGAAGAAGAACCAGAAAGATTATTGCATTTGCGGCGGAGAAAAGAGTTTTTGGTATCTCGAAGAATAGATTTTGCACGATTCCGGGATGAAATATAAGTAGCATGAGTTTCAGGAGTTTGAAGACGACGGTAATCTCTGAAGGCAGTATCCCTGCGGCGGATAGCGCGAGAACAAGCAGAGTTAAACCAAGGTTTGTTAGGTTTAGTAGAAGGGAAAGAATATGGAATGTACGCTTCCATGCCAGAGAGAATCACCTCGGTTATACGCTCGGCACACTCCGAGGGACCCCTCCCACGAAAGCAATAATCATTCCATGGGAAATCAGAGAAGTACAACCGCAAGTCTGACCAGTTAGCAGCACCGAAGTGCCACAGACGTCTCCTCGCCGAAGGCGGGGGCCGTTCTTGCGGAAGACTTGAAGAGACAGAACAAGATACGGAGATAAGAAGGTGATCGGATGAACCCAGAGGAGGAAAGAGTTTAACAGTATAAGGAGAAGGATTAGAGGTTAGGAAAAGATCAAGTATGTTGGGTTCATCACCAAGACGGTCAGGGATACGGTAGGGAGTTGCACCAACTGCTCAAGGTTGTTCTGGATAGAAAAGTTGAAGGCGAGTTCACCGGCTGGAGATTGAGAACTAGATGAAAGCCATTGGCGGTGGTGAACATTGAAATCACCCTAAAAGTGATGATTTCAGAGAAAGGAGAAGAGGATAGAATGTGCTCTATTTTGGAGTTTAAATAGTCGAAGAATTTTTTATAGTCAGTAGAATTAGGAGATAAATAGACAGAACAAATAAATTTAGTAGTAGAATTGCAAGAGAGCTTAAGCCATAAGGTAGAAAATTCATGAGACTCCAAATCAGAGACACGAGAGCAAATAACATCGTTGCGCACATAAGCGCAACAACCGCCTTTGGCTGAAAATTGAGGATAGAGACAGTAGGAGGTAACAGAATAAGGTTTGCTGTCAGCACACTCAAGCACCTGAGTTTCGGTTAGAAACAAGAGATGAGGTTTAGAAGAAGAGAGATGGTGTTCAACAAAGGGGAAATTAGAAAAAAGACCGCGAATGTTGCAGAAATTAATGAAAAAAGAAGACCGTGCATCGGGGCAAGCCGGACGCCGGTCATGGCGGCACCATCCCCATCATCGGAAGCCGCCAACTCCCAAGTGATGATGGGGTGAGGGTGAGAGGGCATTCTTTGGATGCCGCCCCCCCAAGCATCTCCGAGGCAGCTGTCGGTTTCGCCATTTTAGTTTGCTGTTTTAGGTAATGTAAGAGTAAGTGCATGTAAAATGTGGGGACATGTGAAGAATTGGGGTGGAGAGGTAGTTGGAGCATAGACACTCCAGTGTGAGGCGGGGGTACGCTAGGGAACCCCCTGAGAAGGTGAAACGCGAAAGGAACGAACCAAAGGGCAACGGAGTGAAACGGAATGGTCTAGCCCATCCTATCACTCCGTGGGTTATGCCCAATGGGGGGTACTTGCATCGCCTTCGGACGGCGCTACGTCCTCCCCTAAATATATATATATATTATTATATATATATTATATTATATATATATATATATATATATATATATATATATATATATATATATATATATATATATATATATATATATATATATATATATATATATATATATATATATATATTAGTGATGGATCGGATGTCATATTTTCCAATTTGCGGATGCGGATGCGGATGCGGATGTTGAATTTTGGAGAAGTGCGGATGCGGATGCGGATGCGGATGTTGAATTTTCGAAAGTGCGGATGCGGATGCGGATGCGGATGTTGAATTTTCGAAAGTGCGGATGCGGATGCGGATGCGGATGTTGAATTTTCGAAAAGTTCGGATGCGGATGCGGATGCGGATGTTAATTTTGATGAGGATGCGGATGCGGATGCGGATGTTAATTTTGATGAGGATGCGGATGCGGATGTTAATTATATATATATATATATATATATATATATATATATATATATATATATATATATATATATATATATATATATATATATATATATATATATATATATATATATATCACTATCACCTTTTCCACTTTCGTGAGGTGGTGCCCGCCACAATTCCCTTACAAACATAACTATATTCTTACCTTTCAACGCTTTCACCACCTCCCTCCATCTCTGTCTCCACAAATCTTCTACCCTCGTCTTAAACTCAAATTCCTTCCATCAAAATCACTCTCACTCCATCCATCCATCTCCACTTCGGCCTTCCCCTCCCCCTACCCTTCCCCTATCTACATCGGATCTACGTACCTTGCCAACCATTCTGTTCTCTTTCATTCTTTCACATATGTCCAAACCATTTTAGCACATCCTCCTCCTCTCTATCAATTACACCCTTCTTCCATTTACACATCTCCCTTATTCTTTCATTTCTAATCCTATCAATCCTTCTCAATTTATATATATCGCTCTCAAATCTTTCATCTCAAAGACATTGAAACTTTTTCTCGACCGAGCACTTATCGTCTATGTTTCACACACATACAATACAGAAGGTGAACACATACATTCAAACATTCTTATCTTTATTTCTTTCGAAATTTTTTCCTTTCTTCCATACTTTTCTTAGACCCCCCAATACTTTGATTCCTTCTACCACTCTGTTCTTTATTCCATTTTCCGTCCCACCCTTACCTTCCACCCAACATTACTAGATATTTGAATTCATTCACCTCCTCAAGTTTCCATTCTCACACTTCTACAAACCAATTCCTCCCTCCACATTTCCTCATCCCACCTCCAATCCTCATAACTTTATTCTTCGCTGGATTGAATTTCAATCTCGTGTTTGCACATTTCCCTTCAAACTCTTTCACAAGTATTCTCATCTTTTCTCCAGATTCTGCCACCAACACATGCCGCATCATCTGCAAAAAGTAAAACATTCACTTCACATTCACCCTCCATATTTCTCAACGTAATACTCTTCCCTTCTCTCTCCATTTTTCTAAGTAAACCATTCATCAATAGATTAAATAACATGGAGATATTACAAACCCCTGTCTCAATCCCACTCCTATGCTAAACCAATCCGATAGTTCTCTCTTCACCCTTACTCTTGATCTACAATTCGCATTATATATATATATATATATATATATATATATATATATATATATATATATATATATATATATATATATATATATATATATATATATATATATATATATATATATATATATATATATATATATATATATATATATATATATATATAATATATATATATATATATATATATATATAGTGATGGATCGGATGTCATATTTTCTAATTTGCGGATGCGGATGCAGATGCGGATGTCGAATTTTGGAGAAGTGCGGATGCGGATGCGGATGCGGATGTTGAATTTTTGAAAGTGCGGATGCGGATGCGGATGCGGATGCGGATGCGGATGCGGATGCGGATGCGGATGTTGAATTTTCGAAAATGCGGATGCGGATGCGGATGCGGATGTTGATTTTTGTGCGGATGTTCCGCATCCGCGGATGCGGATGCGGATGCCATCACTAATATATATATATATATATATATATATATATATATATATATATATATATATATATATATATATATATATATATATATATTTATTATATATATATATATATATATATATATATATATGCGCATTTTATGATCCTAATTACAGATTCGCGAGGAAGGATTTTTTTCTAACTATTTATTATGTATTTTAATCTTTGCAAAAAATAGATGCTATATTTTACTTTGTTCTTAAAATGTTTCACTTTTAATACATATATATATATATATAATATATATATATATATATATATATATATATATATATATATATATATTATATATATATATATATATATATATATATATATATATATATATATATATATATATATATATATATATATATATGAGAGAGGGTGTGTGTGTGTGTGTATGCGTGTGTGCGCGCGCGTTAATAAAGGATCTGAAGTTTTGAGTAAATGATAAATGGCAAATAGTTTTTAAAGAGACAATTAATAACAACTTGGGAGATTTATTGCGCGCCAAATATGATGATTAGGTCAAGAAATTCCCTCCAAAACTTAAAATGATTTTTCTTCCCCAAATTTTTTTTAAAGTTTCGTTATTAAGTTTGTGCTTCGAATGTTGTTTATATCCCAAACTGATACTGATGCTGCATCCTATTAATTTAACCGTAAATGTATAATGCTGACGAAGGAAAATGCTCGGGATATTAGGCGACGACGTTGTTTTAGTATTTGATGACGTGTTTGTTTCGCTGTTGATGACGTATTTGTTACGTTGTTGACCAGTACTTCTAAATTTTCTTCCTTTTATTTATCAAACATTTTTAAAGTCACGCCTAGTACGCAATAAGTAACAAATTAGCCCGCAAGTGACAATTTAACGAATATTTATTGAAAATCTTCTTGTACATTGGACATTTTAGGCAATTTGCACAAATTAAACACCAACCTTTGCCTAAAAAATATGAATAAAATCCAGCAGCGATTAGCCTAACTAAACCGGTACTTGGAATGTCATATTTACATACCATAGATACAGTAGGCTATATCATCAACTCTGATCATTTTTTTCGTTTTAAGACATACAAATATTCTGATTTTATCTACAACCTGGTTACCTTTCATAATTTTATATAATGGCTACTTTTAAGAGTTCTAATATTATTAATAATAAAAATATTTTAGTCTAATCTTAAAAGATCTGTAATAAATTTCAATATATATATATATATATATATATATATATATATATATATATATATATATATATATATATATATATATATATATATATATATATATATATATATATATATATATATATATATATATTAGATGTGGACCGGATAGTAATTTTTACTATCCGCGGATGCGGAATATCAATTGCGGATATGATGCGGAACCGCAGATGCGGATGCGGATAGTTTAATTTTTTAAGAGTTTTTTCATAGATTCTTGGAATTTTAAATATAATATCCAGAATCTATGTTACCAGGTTGTGGCACGGGGACCCAACTCTTGAACACCCCACCAACCTCTTTCCCCAACCTCCACCCATTTGGAAAAAGGCTATATATATATATATATATATATATATATATATATATATATATATATATATATATATATATATATATATATATATATATATATATATATATATATATATATATAGAGAGAGAGAGAGAGAGAGAGAGAGAGAGAGAGAGAGAGAGAGAGAGAGAGAGAGAGAGAGAGAGAGAGAGAGAGAGAGAGAGAGAGAGAGAGAGAGAGAGAGAGAGAGAGAGAGAGAGAGAGAGAGAGAGAGAGAGAGAGCCAGTAATTCAGTATTACCTTCACACTTCACAGTTTAACATATTCCATTGAAGTTAATAATTGGTAAGTTATTTTGGGCTCTTTCAGGTGAAAGTTTGGTTAGCTTTTCTTCGTAAATGAGGCCTGCTCCACTGAAAAGACGCTCACTAGCAACACTAGTTGAAGGACATGCTAAATAAGTCCTTGCCAGCTCAACAAGAAAAGGGAAACTTTTGCAATTATCTCTCCACCAAACCAGTTGGTCTTTATCTGCCTCCAAACGTGGGAGTTTCAGATAATTTTCAATAATCGATATTGTATCCTTTGACACTTCTGACTGTGATTCTTCATCGCTGCTGGAAGCTAGAAGATCTTTCATTGATTTAGCAATGCTTAAGCTAACATATTTTGTTTCTTTTGTATCTGAGAGCTTTTGCTTTTTCTTGAAAGGCGTTATTTTAGCTGTTTCTATAATCTCATCGCAAAAGCATTCTAATTTGATTTTAACATTCTGAGAAACAAGTGGTATAAAAATTTTTGTTTTGTACCTAGGATCTAAAAAGGTTGCAATTGTATAAGCATCATCATTTTCCAGGTTTTCAAATCTGTCGTTCATCTCCTTCATTAATGTTTCAGTCATCCTTGAAACTCCCTTAGACTTAATAACATTTGTTAACACAACTTTCAATGTTGAAACAAGTGGTATCACATCTGACAAACATGATTCAGCTGAGATTATAGTCTTTGTTAATTCTTCTAAAGGCTTAAGGATATTAATACAATTATTTAAAATGTCATTTTCTTCAGCTGTTAGAGGCTTTATTTTTTTGCTGCTTGGAGCATAAAGGCAAATGGCCTCATTAATTTCGCTCATCCTCTCAAGCAAATGAAAAATACTATAACAGCGTGTTTGAATATCTTGCATGACAGAAAGTGGACGAACATTTAATCTTGTTTGTATTTTCTTCAGCTCATTTTGGGCAACAACGGAGTGATTGAAATGCGTATCAATAAACCACATATGGTTATTAAATCGGATACACATTTTTGACTCATAATGGAATTTTTAACTACTATCTGAGTTTGGTGTGCAAAGCAATCTATATTTTTCACTCTTGCCAGAGAAAGTAGTAATAATTTTTTACTATCCGCGAATGCGGATGCGGTTGCGGATATCCAATTGCGGATATCCGCGGATGCGGATATTGGAAAAATGATGCGGATGCGGATATCCGGTCCACCTCTAATATATATATATTACAAGTGCTATAGATGGACAAATATTAGATATTACAGTCTTACTCTTTTAAAAATGTGAGTATAAATTATAATCAAAGTTAAAATATATTATAAAAATATTATATTATATATATATATATATATATATATATATATATATAATATATATATATATATATATATATATATATATATATATATATATATATATATATATATATATATATATATATATATATATATATATATATATATATATATATATATATATATATAATATATTATTAATAATAAAATAAAAAAAAAAAAAAAAAAAAAAAAAAAAAAAAAAAAATATATATATATATATATATATATATATATATATATATATAATATATATATATATATATATATATATATATATATATATATATATATATATATATATATATATATATATATATATATATATATATATATATATATTACAAGTGCTATAGATGGACAAATATTAGATATTACAGTCTTACTCTTTTAAAAATGTGAGTATAAATTATAATCAAAGTTAAAATATATTATAAAAATATTATATTATATATATATATATATATATATATATATATATATATATATATATATATATATATATATATATATATATATATATATATATATATATATATTATAAAAATACATTTTAAATATAAGATATATAAAAAATACCTTTCCTTTGACTCATATATCTTGGATAAAATTGAAGTTATTAATTAAAAGCGTTTTTACGTTAAAAAAAAAAAAAGTTGTAGTTCGAAGATATTAAAATTAAATCTTTCTTTTATATAAAATGTATATTGAAATGAATAAGATGCTGAAAGAGTTTCTGATTACAGAATTTTCAGAAAAAAAAAATATATAATATATATTATATATATATATATATATATATATATATATATATATATATATATATATATATATATATATATATATATATTATATATATATATATATATATAAATATATATATAGGTCAGACTTCAGTTTGAGCTAGCTACATATTTAAAAAACTACTTAACGTACGTAAAAAAGGATTATATTTTTAGAATTCTTGTCGAATTTCAGGTAGGAAATGTGTAAAATTTTTGCAAATAAAAAAAAAAAAAAAAAAAACATGATTGTGTACGATAATTTATGAACTAATAAACCTAATTCGACTTTATGTAACCTGAACGACCGAAAATGGCCACCGTATACAAGCCTAACTAATGTATTACACCCTATATATATATTTAACATATTTTACAATTTTGTTAGTCATTAGCGAAATTTTAGTTATTCAAATTTCGGTAAAATTCAAGAGAAAAAAGTGACGTTGCCTGACGTACGATTCTATCGAGAGCTAATAAAAAGCAAACTTTACTTATACAAACTTTATTATTATAAGAATTTATTTTTTATTTCCCAATGTTTCCTACCTGAAATTCGACAAGGATTCTAAAAATGTAATACTTTTTTACGTACCTTAAGTAGTTTTTTAAATATGTAGCCAGCTCAAACTGAAGTCTGGCCATATATATATATATATATATATATATATATATATATATATATATATATATATATATATATATATATATATATATATATATATATATATATATATATATATAAGTCATAGATGGCTGCCGTGGCATAACGAAAGAGTGATCGGTTCAAGACGCTGGTTCGATCCCTCATACGAATCCTAAGTAGAAACTACCCAGAAAAGTTTCCCTCCTCGAATAGGCCAATTTACAAAAGAAAAAGGAAAAAAACAAAAAGTATATTTTTTAACGCGCTGCCACACATCATTTCACTATATATATATATATATATATATATATATATATATATATATATATATATATATATATATATATATATATATATATATATATATATATATATATATATATATATATATATATATATATATATATATATATATATAATATATATATATAATGGTGTTGCGCTTAAACAAAGACGTAACGAAATGAGTTTGCAAAAATGTAAAATAGATTCTACTAAATAGTAAAGAGAATGAAACTGTTTGTTACTGTGTCTTAATATAAAGCCAACACTCAAGTACTGCTTATTAAACGTTTCAAATATTTCCTCACATGTCTCGCACATGTTTCAAAAAACTAACAGCTTATATAATATATATTATATATATATATATAATATATATATATATATATATATATATATATATATATATATATATATATATATATATATATATATATATATATATATATATATATATATATATATATATATATATATATATATATATATATATATATATATATATATATATATTATATATATTATATATATATATATATATATATATATATATATATATATATATATATATATGAGAGAATTTTTTTTTTTTTTTTTTTTTTTTTTATTATTATTTTTTATAAATCAGAAAAAAAAGAAAAAAAACAATGGCTCAGAATGCAAATTACACAAAATAATTTACCTAATTTAATGTATATAATTACATAAACCAAACAACTACACCATCCGACATATAAATTACAGTATATATATATATATATATATATATATATATATATATATATATATATATATATATATATATATATATATATATATATATATATATATATATATATATATATATATATATATATATATATATATATATATATATACCGAATTTTAATATCCGGTCGGATACCAGATAACAAGCTCATACACATAAAAAGTAATAATACAATTATTTATTATTATTTTTTTTTATATATAAAAAGGTTCCCCAAAAGTTTGTATTCTCAGTTATTGTAAATTAATCAATTTATGCTCAGTTTTAATTAACAAATCCTGCACGTTGGCGTATTCTGTTTCATTTCTATACTATTTTTTAATAAAACTTCTGAATACATTTTAACTTTTTTGTAGGTTAACTTTTCCAATATTTATGTCTTGTTCTATAAATG
>SEYY01022218.1:17500-25000 GCA_009176605.1 Armadillidium nasatum | reverse complement strand
TTAATTATTTTGTAGTTTTTTAAAAACTTTTATTATAGAAAATCTGTAATTTTCTTAAACTTTTCTGAAAAATGAATATAATAATTAATTTTGGTGAATGTTGACTATTCTACTCCTTCCTTATAATTAAATCTAATTTTCTTAACCTAACATTTCAGTGCTTTTGACCGCTATACAAATTTTATGCAACCCCAGCCAGGGAGGGCCCTGGGCCCGGCAAAATTCTAGTCTCGGTCGGTCCCTATATATATATATATATATATATATATATATATATATATATATATATATATATATATATATATATATATATATATATATATATTTTATATATATTATACACACTGTGTAACTGTTTTTACGTTTCATACTTATTCCAAGCATTCGTAGATATTTTATTATCATCATCATCAACACTCGATAGTCGATACACCTGTTCAGAAAAGCTATGAATACACTTAGGCTGGCCTACATAAACACTGACATGGTTTTCAGACAAGTATATATTACCTATTTTAAATAATTATATAAATTTTTATCAAATAGCTTAGACCAGAAATCGTGCTGACCACACCCACTTAAGTCTTAATAAACACCTTTTACATAAAACTATAAGGATGTAATGTCAGCAATTTAAAGGCTTACTTACCTTAGGAAGATCATGTTTTTCTTAATATGTTCATTCATCTTTATTAGTCTAGACTTGTGTTTTAATTTTATTGTTATAGATTGCAAATAATTAGTCCAAAACGATCTTTTTTCTTTACATAGTTTTATTTTATAACCAATTTTAATTTTAATACTATGAAGTAATGTTTAATAATTTCAGGAAAAATAATTGTTAATATGGATATTTATATATTTAAAAATAATAAGAATAAAAGCAATATCCTTTCAAGTAATTTCAATGCCTAGAAAATATTCCTGAAACGTGTCATTCACAGGCAACTTTAACGCACCTTCTCTCACCGGAATTCAGAGAGCAACTGAAAAAAATTGTCGAAGTTTTTCAGTTTTGTTTCTCTTTATTTTAAAATTTTCATTTATCCACGTATTATATAAAATAAAAACAGAGAAAAAATACAATTAAAGAGAAATATATATATATGCTTTTAATTTATAAACGTTATAAGGAAATTGAGAAAAGATTATTTATTAAAAGGTAATAAATTAATTTAATTATATGCATTCAACAATGCTTTAGCAATAAAGCAGGTACAACGGCATGCAAGCACAGGGAAACAACAATAATAATAATTATAATAATAATAATAATAATAATAGTAGTAGAGTTTATCATAAAAAAAAGTGTTAGATCTGTCTGCGCTATGCAAAAAAGAAAATTCTCTCTCTCTCTCTCTATTGTACTTCAAATACTTAAAATATCTATAAATTTTTCTGTCTTTCTATTGATCTATCTTTATTTATCTATCTCCCTCCCTCTGTATCTGCTTGTGCATTGCCCTGTCTCCTCCATCCGTATCTGTTTTACAAAGAATCTTGAAAGGTCATCCATGATGAGCGCTGCCTTTGACTCAATTGAAGAGCAAAACAGGTTTTGGAAAACGTTTAAAAATTATTTTGAATCATAAAACCAAGGTATATATGCGCACACACACACACATACACGGACACACACTCACGCACGCACACACTCGCGCGCGCGCGCGCGCACACACACACGTATATATATATATATATATATATATATATATATATATATATATATATATATATATATATATATATATATATATATATATATATATATATATATATATATATATATATATATATATATATATATTCTAAGCACCATATCACTAACGACTTGAGGGTAGTGTCAACTGGCAGCATCAATATTATCTATGCTGCTGCAGACATTAATTGAAAGAGAAAAAGTTATTAATGGGTAGAAAAAAGATCTAAATAATATGTTCCCAGTCCTTAGTAACCAAGCATAGAGGTCAATCTTTATGTCATCTTCACATTATTATTATTATTATTATATATTATTATTATTATTATTATTATTATTATTATTATTATTATTATTATTATTATTATTATTATTATTATTATTTTTAAAATTATAATTTTCATTTATTATTATTATTATTGAAACATTAAATTATGGAGTTGAAACTGACGGTAATTTAAAGTTTCACTATCATATTAATGACACGAAGGCGAAGATCTCAAAATTGGTCACCTTACGCAGAATGTACAGGGAATTACCATAGTATAAGTATTAATAATTACATCGATCTAAAAGCTGCAAAAATTTTTTACTCTTCGTAGGTTTACTCAAGAATTTGTTATGATATTGTCGCATTTAGTATCTCTGCAGAATATAATTCTAAGAAACCTTTTCTTATTCATTCTGTTTTTGATATTTAAATATATATATATATATATATATATATATATATATATATATATATATATATATATATATATATATATATATATATATATATATATATATATATATATATATATATATATATTAAAATTAATAAAGATCATATATTTGACAATACATGATAACTACTTTCTAGTGTTCTAGCTGCTACCACACATAGTATAAGTATGATACACATACTAGAACTAGATGTACATTTCCCAAGGATAATAATAGCTGTAAAATTATATTTCTGTACATTTGAAGTGTACTACGGAATTTATTACCCTAATATTAAGTGCTTGAGGATGCCGGTTCGATCCCACTGCGGGATCCTAGGTATATACTACCTAGAAAAGTTCCTCTCCTCGAATAGGGCAATGCCCGTGTGATGTGAACTTATTTAAAAAAAAAAAAAAAAGGCATCTGAGTTTTTGATAGACTGGAAAAATAAAAGCCTGGTGTACTTTTTCAGTCTTAATTAATGTCTGGGTTGGAAGAATCAAAACTTTTTGCCTGGAGGAAATGTCGAAGAGATTTTATCTTACATATTTGGAAAGTCTTTATTTTATAATTTTATTGTTAATACTTAAAAATTTTTTAATTTTTAATTTTTTATGTATTTTTTTTTTTTTTAATTTTTATTATTATCTATTTTTATTTTATTATATTATTTATTATTATTATTATTATTATTATTATTATTATTATTATTATTATTATTATTAATTTTATTATTTTTATTATTATTATTTATTCTAATTACTATCATTATTTATAATTTGTGTCATTTAAATTTTAAATGTATTATTTCTATTTTTTTTACAATACTTTATATAATTAATGGTTTACTTATTAATATATATAGTTTATACTATGTCAGAGGTATTAATAGAGATAAAAACAATTAATAATAATAATATTATTATATTATTATTATTATTATTATTATTATTATTATTATTATTATTATTATTAATATAAAAAATAATAACAAAAAAAAAAAAAAAAAAAAAAAATTAAAAAATTAAATTAATAAAATAATTATTATAATAATAATAATAATAATAATAATAATAATAATAATAATAATAATAATAATAATAATAATAATAATAATAATAATAATAATATTAAATAAAAAAATTAAATAAATTCAGACATACAGTAGTTTTAAAAATGCTAAGAAATAATTTTATCTGAAAGAAGACAATAAAAAGAAATGTTAAAAATTTTGGTCGCCAAACTTTTGTGGAATTTTTTTTTGGAGAAGAAATTACTTAATCTGAAGTTGAGGAAAATTAGAAGAAAAATTTAGAGAAAATTAAGAAACAACCAACAACCATGAAGCAGCTTAGATCTCGGCATTATGTAAAAAGCCGAAGCAGGCAAAGAACACATCCCCTCAGTGGGAGGTCCAAAGAACTCGCCTAAAGCTATATCCCCTTCGGTATGGTTTCAACCCTCCCAAGATAGCTTAAATTACCCTCCCCCCCCCTCAACTTCAAAACAACATTAATGACGTCGCTTGTAAACAAAGTTTGAGAAATTTCGGAATTAAAGTATTTTGTTTTTATTGATTGTTAATCTTTTTCGGCTTCACAGAGGGAAATTCCTCGACCGGAAGGAACTCGAATCCTTAAGGACGCTAAGGACGTTTTCCATTTCAGTTTACATTAGTATTCCTTTTACTTTGCGATTTTTATTTAATGGTAGCTCAAAGCTAATGCCGATTTACAATATCTATTTCTCACGGTACTATATATATATATATATATATATATATATATATATATATATATATATATATATATATATATATATATATATATATATATATATATATATATATATATATATATATATATATATATATATATATATATATATATATATATATATATATATATATATATATAATATATATATATATATATATATAATATATATATATATATATATATATATATATATATATATATAATATATATATATATATATATATATATGTGTGTGTGTGTGTGTGTGTGTGTGTGTGTGTTCTCCCGTGGGCAAGGGTCATAGGGATATTATTTCCCTGGAGTTAGGGGAAAAACTGAAACGAGGACAAAATCAAAGGCTGATATGTCCCGATAGATTGCAGCGTTTAAAAGTCTGCAAATTATGCAAAGGAAAATAGATAAAGGGAATTTGTTCCAGGCTTTACCAGTAAAGTTCATATAAGACTGAATACGTTGGTTGAGCCTGGAGTTCGAGAACTGAACAAAGAAGAGATTATTCTGTGTAGAAAGAAGAGTCGTATGACCCTTCTTCAAAGGAGGAAGTATGCGAATGGAGAGTTTAGAAGAGAAGGACCCATTGAAGTTGCGATAGGATAAGAATAATGATCAACAGTCGATGGCTATATATATATATATATATATATATATATATATATATATATATTATATATATATATATATATATATATATATATATATATATATATATATATATATATATATATATATATATTTTTTTTTTTTTTTTTTTTTTTTTTTTTTTTTTTTTTTTTTTTTTTTTTTTTTTTTTTTTTTTAATTTTTTTTTTTTTTTTTTTTTATTCTCATATTTATGATGTAATCTAAAAGCTATATAACAACAATCGCATATAAAATAGTAATAAAAAGATTTTATTTATTTATAACACAAAGATTTTTTTCTACAAAATTCCTCCAGTTATCCAAAGGGGGAAAAAAATTTGAAGGTTGTTTCGAACCCCAGGCAGCAGGGAAACCTTGCCATTTTGATATCCTAACGATTTGACATGGAAAAAATATATATACATTTTGTTCTCTTGAATCCGAAAATGGAATTTTTTATTCCAGCAAAAAAAAAAGAATAAATAAATAAAAATAAATAAATAAATAAATAAATAAATAAATAAAAAATATAAAATAAAAAAAAAAAAAATAAATAAATTTTCTATGAAAATAATTCTAAAAAATGTTTTTATTAAGAAATTAATATTATTTATAAATTCATATATTATATATTTATATATAATATTTATATTATATATATATAGTAATATATATATATATATATATATATATATATATATATATATATATATATATATATATATAATATATATATATATATATATATATATATATATATATATATATATATATATATATATATATATATATAATATATATATATATATATATATATATATCCTTCCTGTTGAAAATATGTACTTATTCAGCCTGTGTCGAATATCTGGACCCCTCTTTACCCTCTAACTCCTATTCCCTTAGCTTCAGTCCTTCTAAAATTTCGTATAACTACTCAATTCTTCTAATCTTACCTCTGATCGTCAGAATACCTTTCATAAGGAACACTTCTTTCTTTTCTCTCTTACACTTCGTCCTTTCCTCTTCGGCATTTTGGTGAATTTTTCGCTCCAGCGCTGGACATATCGAAAGCCTTCAAAATAGTTTGGCACGAAGCTTTGATTTCTAAACTACACTCTTTCGGAATCTATCCTACTCCATGTAGCCTTATCTCTGATTTCCTTTCCTATTGTTCTATAGCATGTTGTTGACTGAGTTCGTTATTTCTCTAAACCTATTAATAATGTTGTTCTTCGGGATCTGACCTATTCCTAACTCTTTTTATTAATAACCTTCTTTCTATTAATTCATCACCTATCCACCTCTTTGCCTATGATTTCATCCTTCATTACTCCTTTCAGTTTGAGTAACGCTCCTTCCAACAGCTGTTATTTGACCCAATGAGGGCAGTCTTGGGTAAACCAAAGTCTGATCTTTCATGTATTTCAAATTGAGGCAAAGAATATTTGTTGATTTTCAATACCTCAAAAAAATCAATTTCTCCATCTCTTTCTACTCGACACAGCTATCCACACAACTATGACATCTTTCAAAACACAACCCAAACCTTCGTCTGTCCTTAATATTCTCGGGGTTTCTTTTTCTCGTAATCTTTTTTTGTAGGATCACATTACTTCTCATTCTAATCAAGCTTCTAAAAGTTTAGGTGTTCTGAGGCGGCTTCAGAATTTCTTTACGCCACCCTAGTTGCTCATAGGGGTATTGTTGTCCCTTGAATGGAGTACGCCTGAAACATTTGGGGTGGTTCAACTCATATAGCTCTCCTTGAAATGGTGGAGTCTTAAGCTTTTCGTCTCATCAACTCTTTCGCTCTCACTAACTTTCTACAATTTCTTTCTGCCAGTCGAATTGCTGTGTCTCTCTCTTTGTACTATCGTTATCACAACATATATTGCTCCTTCAAACTCCCTCGTCGCATTTTTCCGAAACTGAGGGCCTATTTCATACGTATTTATCCTAATACGCATTTCTACATTTCTTATCCTTTCTCTATCCAACTCTCTGAGCCCAGACCTAATCGCTATGCTCAATTTTACATATATTCTACTGGTAAAGTCTGGAACATACTCCCTTCATTCTCCCAATTTTCTTTGACTTACACATTTTTAAACACAGTGTATTGGGACATGTCGACCTCTAACTTGAAAAAGATTCCTATATTTTCCAAACTTTGATGGAAATTGTTCTACCAATCTTTACGACAGTTCGATTTGTTTGTCAAAACCAGTAGAATCATTCCTTCTCCAAACAACCGTCTATAACGGGGTAAACTGCAAATACCACTAGATACAGTTGTCTGGAGAAACAATTATAAAATGCAGTTGTACTAGGAGTGGAGTATTCAGGGTTGTTTCCTACTTTGTTGTTGAGGTTAATTTAATTTTGTTTATGTTAAAAGATCTCCTTACCTGCCTTCAGTTGAATCGGGATGTTGTCTGGGCTTTCGTTCAAGTTACATGAATAATCCCTTGTGACACTTCTCAATATCGTAATTGGTCATTCATGCAATTATGAACTCCAGAACAGACACCAATTCAAATGAGAGCCACGACTAAAGTTTAGAAATATGGTGAGAGAGAGACCAGGTAGAAATTGAAACAAAGGGGATGTAGATGTCTTACTAAAAGTTCACTAGAATTTAGAGTAAGTTCCAGCGAACAAGATTGTGTTATTAAGTAATAGGGTGCATGTGATA
>SEYY01022218.1:10000-12500 GCA_009176605.1 Armadillidium nasatum | reverse complement strand
TCTCCGAGATGGGATTATATTTTAAATTCGGTTATTTTTAAAGATAATGTTTGAGTGTGCGCTTGTAAGTTTGTGGGGGATATGGAAAGAAGGGGAAGGGAGGAGGACGTGAGAGATTCTCCAGTGAAAGGTCGAGGGTACGCAGAGATACCCTTTGAGAAGATGAAGCTCAAAAAGGACGAACCATTGAACAATGGAGTACAGAATAAAACAAAAGCCAAAGTTTACGCCACTCGGATAATGCCTAATGAGGGTTACATCGAATCGGAGGTAGCTACGTACTCCCCCATAAATCAACACAACGGACTTCCATCTTTTGGGCCCGGGTTCGATTCCTCGAAATTATAACATCATTAGCAGTTATAAAATTATAAATGATGATTCCACGGTTGATTTTATCATATATATATATATATATATATATATATATATATATATATATATATATATATATATATATATATATATATATATATATATATATATATATATATATATATATATATATATATATATATATATATATATATATATATATATATATATATATATATATATATATATATATATATATATATATATATATATATATATATATATATATATATATATATATATATATATATATATATATATATATATATATATATATATATATATATATATATATATATATATATATATATATATATATATATATATATATATATATATATATATATATATATATATATATATATATATATGTTAATAAATGTCGAAAAGTATTTGGTTGCCGTTATCAAGGATTATCATGTTACATAAAACGTAGCAAATGAATGATAATATCTTAGATAACACTAACCTCAAACCTCTATATAATTGCCATCATTGTCAAAAACAATACTTAATGAATGCATCGATATTTTGGACAATTTATTATTTACATCAGAATATATTTTAGCTAGTAAAGCAGGAAATTTTTTTTGCTATGTTGGAATTGCTTTTTGGGAAGTTTCTCTAAAAGTATTTGAGATTTTTTTCTTTCTTTCCTTTTTGTTTTTTAAAAAAAAAATAATAATTCCAGTTTATTAGCAGCTGTTTTTCATAATTTGATAAATAGTCTTCAAATTTAACCAATGATTTTTTTTATCTTTACAAATTATTCAATTAATTTCTTACATTAAAAGTTCCTGGTGCCTCTCTACCTTAAAAAGAACATAAAGAAGAATATTCCCTTTTAGCAGACATCTATTTATAGCGATTAGGTAAGCCAAAGCTTTCTACGTTATTACTTGTTTCCATGGACCTTTTCGCTCATGTATTGTACGTATGTATATATACATACGCACGTAAATTTTATATATATTATATATATATATATATATATATATATATATATATATATATATATATATATATATATATATATATATATATATATATATATATATATATATATATATATATATATATATATATATATATATATATATATATATATATATATATATATATATATATATATATATATATTCTTACCTCCCAAGGAAAGAGAGAGGAAACCAGGATAGCTCATCTAAAGGCAGTGATGATAACAGATTTAAACAAAGATTTGTGGCTCCTTCGCCAATGGGAGACGACTACTGAACCAGGAAGTTTCTTCATAATACCTTTGCGAATAAACCTTCTATCATATATATTATATATATATATATATATATATATATATATATATATATATATATATATATATATATATATATATATATATATATATATATATATATATATATATATATATATATATATATATATATATATATATATATATATATATATAATATATATATATATGGTGGAGCAAAGGCCAGAGGCCTGTCTATTTCCACCATAGTTTGGGAAATACCGGAAATCTGGTCGTTAATGGCCGACATGTCCCAATACACGGAGCTTGAAAGAATATATATTATATATATTTATATATATATATATATATATATATATATATATATATATATATATATATATAATATATATATATATATATATATATATATATATATATATATATATATATATATATATATATTATGAAGGAAGTTGGAAAAACTGATAAAGGGAGTGTGTTTCAGACTTTGCCAGTAGGGTTCATGTAAGATTGAGCATAGCGGTTAAGACTGGGATCGGAGAGTTGGACAGAGAAAGGATGAGACTATATAAAAAGTCGTGTCGCACAAGCCCTTCTCATTGGAGGAGGTATGGGACGAGAGAGTTCAGAAGAGCAATATCCATTGTAATAGCGATAGTATAGAAAGTGATGCAACAATTCGACGGGCAGAAAGAGATTGGAGAGAGTTACTAAAAGCAAAATTGTTTATGAGACGATAAGCCCTAGATTCCACCTTTCGAGAATACCTGCATGCGTGGATCTACCCAAGATGTGTGAGGCGTACTCCATAAAGAGGCGAACAACACCTATATAAAGAACAAGCAACTTGGGTGGCACCAAAAAATCACG
>SEYY01022217.1:7500-23891 GCA_009176605.1 Armadillidium nasatum | reverse complement strand
CTGCGACTTTGATAATTAAAAATATAGTATTTCATTTGGTGGTTTTTTTTTTTTGATGGTTAGTAATAGTTATCGCATTATCAAAGTAGATTGTGAAATTTTCTCCTGAAGTTCACAAAGTTTCGAGAAATTATGCAAGATTCAACTAGTGTCAAATGTCAGTTTTCATTTTAACTTTCTCAATGAATGGCAAATATTAATAAATTTTTGCTAGGTAGAACAGAAGTGTTAATCTCTCATGAAAATATTTTCAAACTTATGAACCACTAAGTTTTTGCCCAGCTGCTAAAAGTGAAAGAGGGCACTTTTCTTATTGCAAATTTTAGAAAAGAAATTTAAAGCGTCAAACATCTGCAACGAATTTGAAATCAATTTCTTAATTCTCTAATCTGGAGAACTCTACTTTGCCACACCTGAGAAAGACCTCTTATTTATACCATTCTTTAGTTAATCTATACATAGTTCAAATTGGGTTAGAGGAAAAGTAAGTTAATGTATTTACTTTACACAAATCTTTTAATCCAATAAATTATAATCTGACCCTTAAACAGGAGTAAATAAAATACTTTTACAGAACTTTTATAATTTTTTTTTAGACATTCAGATACGTCAAATGTGGGGAAAAATGAATTTACAATTTGATCATTCATATTATTTCATTCAAACTCATTTCACAACAAGACTAGGAAACATCCGTGACTGAACATAACGACAGCACAATATGCACTGTTTAGACAAACGAGAATCTGCTATTGATAAGGAATATTTTAAGCCTTCTGCATGTGCTTGATCAAATCAATAACACGATTTGAATAGCCATATTCATTGTCATACCATGAAACGAGCTTGACGAAGGTTTTGCTAAGCTGAATGCCTGCCTTGGCGTCAAAGATAGAAGAATGAGTATCTCCGGTGAAATCGCAAGATACTACATCATCTTCAGTATAGCCGAGGATGCCTTTTAATGGTCCCTCTGCAGCTGCTTTAAGGGCAGCTTTAATTTCATCGTAGGTGCATTCCTTACCTAAACGAACAGTCAAATCTACAACAGATACATCTGGAGTAGGAACTCTGAAGGCCATGCCAGTAAGACGGCCGTTGAGCTCGGGAATAACTTTGCCGACAGCTTTGGCAGCACCTGTGGATGATGGAATAATATTTTGGGCAGCACCTCTTCCTCCTCTCCAGTCCTTGCTTGATGGTCCATCAACAGTCTTTTGAGTGGCAGTGACTGCGTGAATGGTAGTCATAAGACCTTCAACAATTTCGAAATTGTCATGAACAACTTTAGCCAATGGAGCAAGGCAGTTTGTGGTGCAAGATGCGTTGGAAACTACGTTCATATCTGAGGAATATTTATCTTCGTTGACTCCCATAACGAACATAGGGGCATCTGCTGATGGGGCAGAGATTACAACTTTTTTGGCGCCACCTGAGAAGTGAGCAGAAGCCTTTTCAATGGTTGTGAATACACCAGTAGATTCAACAACGTAATCGGCACCAGCCTTTGCCCACGGAATGTTTTCTGGTTTCATTTCATTGAATACTTGAATTTTGTGACCATCTACAACGAGGTTACTTCCATCAGCGGAAACTTCTCCCTTATATCTACCATGTGTAGAGTCGTATTTGAACATGTATACCATGTATTCGAGGTTGATAAAGGGGTCATTCACGGCAACGACCTAAGAAAAAATAAATTAGTTAATGATACTTTAAATATTTAATACACATTTAAATACTTTAAAAAATAGCCTAATAAACAAAATTTAATCTATCATAATTTTATTAATTAATAATATAACTTTAAATATTTAGTACACATTTAAATACTTTAAAAAATAGCCTAAAAAACTAAATTTAATCTATCATAGTTTTATTAATTAATAATATAGTATCTAATTATTATCTTTAAATACTGCGATGAAAGACACTATAATTTCATTCAGGTTAAGAAAAAAAAAAATCTACATCCACAATCGGATTCATATCTGTGTACACTTCCAAATCTGTAGCTGTTAGAAACCTTACTTTATCTTTTATCTGTTTACATCACTATATATATATATATATATATATATATATATATATATATATATATATATATATATATATATATATATATATATATATATATATATATATATATATATATATATATATATATATATATATATATATATATATATATATATATAATATATTTTTATTATTAGAGCCTTTCTAGGAGAGGGGTGTCAAAATATATTTTTTAAAAACTACAATTTCCAACCTAACACAAATTTTGTAGGTGAGATTTAAAGTAATTGAGATTAAATTCAGCGGGAAATAAAGAAGATGGAAGAGTATTTTTTCCATAAAACGGAGGTGGCTGGAAAGAAGTACCACAATGGACAAGCCTGAATTTGCCTACATTCACACAAAATTCATATGCAGACAGTGTACCCCTTGTGCTGCGAGGACGCTGTAAAGGTGGAGGTAAACGATTGTTAATTTCCTAGAGCATTTGCAGCTGTGGTACTTACAGAACAGAGACAAAGCACCAACATCACGTCATAAATATAAAGGATCAAGCTAATTGGAAAGTGGAACATTTTATAAGTCTTTCAGCTTTTGACTCGACCCTATCCAAAGTACAGGTGAAACCTGAGTCACCCCAGATATATGAGCAGTACTCTAAAGGTGGATAAGGCCCTTGTGTAACTGGAAAAACTGCAAGAAAAAAGAGTCCCAGCTTCAACTGAACTCCCAGCTTCCTTCAGGCAGCCTTATCAACCATTGCGATGTGCAATTTCCAAAACATTTTTATGTGAAGGCCAAGGATGTTTATATTGCCAACAGGAGAGATGGGAGAATCATCAAAAGAAATTGAAAAGTTGCATGTCTTTGAGTGCAAGATTTCTTTAAGTAGTTTTTTTAAAAAGGTGAATTTCACAAGGTTGAAATGATTCCACTGGGAAATTCTAATCAGATCAGTAAGAATGGAATAGGAAAGGCTAAGACGAGAGGAAACTCTAGATGCATAAGAATGTGCAGATTTGAAATGAGTAGAAGAATGGAGGGTAGAGTCTTTGGCATATGAATGGATAGGGTTAGATGAGTCATTAATAAAATCAATAATAGAGCAGACAAAACACTGAGGAACATCACTACTGAGAGAAAAGGAAGAAGTCGCCATAGAGTACAATTTACAATTCCGACCTATTGATATAATTTTGTAAATCTTCCAACTTCTTCTTATACATTTTACTTCGCATCCAGATTGCTCTCCAACTTGTCTCCTAACACTCCTTTATGGGCTTACCTTAAAGCTTTGCGGGCAGACTTAAGTTAACATCCTAAGGCCATTTTTGCCTTACCTAACCAAAACTATTCAGGTTTCCTGTTCAGATTAAACATTTAAAACCTTAAATATTTTTTTCACTACCTGATTATATAAAGCTTAAACTAGCTATTAAGTTTTCTAATTAAATTTTATGAATTACCATTAATTTTCCATCTTTCTTAGAACTTTTCTCTCGAGACTGGCATAGCTCACCATTAACTAACTATTTAATTTCCACACTACAAGTGGGATAGATTTCATTACAAAGTTATACAACCTTTGTGAAGTAATTACTTATTTTAAATGCCTAATAAGCAATCCCTCAAGTTCCCACACATTGTATACCATACCCTATTTGATATTCATTCAAGATGTTAAAAAAATGGTTCAGTCTATAAACGTCAGGCAACCTAATGTCTTTATATCCTTCTATCTAACTATATATATTTTTTATATATATATAAAAATACCACTAAGAATTAGAATAACTTTAATTTCAGTCACAGAAATAAAAAAAAAAAAAAATACAATGTTAAACCCAAGAAAATGCTAAAATTCAATATTCACATATCTTTAAGTTCCTTACAGGCTTACCTCTGCTCCTTTGTCAAGGGCGGCGCGGAGCACCAAACGACCAATGCGGCCAAAACCATTGATACCGATTTTCGACATTTTTGCAACTGTGTCTTATAAGTGTTGGGCAAAGGAAGGAGAACCTGGAATATTTTTAAAGTTTATATATATATATATATATATATATATATATATATATATATATATATATATATATATATATATATATATATATATATATATATATTATATATATATATATATATATATTATATATAATAAAAACATGTTACACAAACATGTTACACAAAGTATATTTACTGCTATATGTTCTAAGAAAATGGACAAAAAAGAAATGACATGTTTCAACAGTTTCTTTTGACATATATATATATATATATATATATATATATATATATATATATATATATATATATATATATATATATATATATATATATATATATATATATATATATATATATATATATATAATCCTAATCTTCCATACATATACATCTTCCTCAAAAACAACTCAAGCCTTCTTGTTCCTAATATTCTTGCCGTTTCCTATTTCCATAATCTTTTCTTGGAAGGATTACATAGGTTTTCTCATATTCTGATGCTCCTTCAGGGCCTTACACCACCCCTCTTGCTCTCTTTGTAAAAAGGTTGTCATTCACTCTTGTATAGATATGAATTCACACATCTGGGAAGTTCTACTCACATAGGCTCTTGTTAAAAAAAAAATGTAGTCTGCAAATTTTCTCCAACTCTTCCACTCTCATTTATAAATTTCATACTGTGGAAAGGGAGGGGAAGGGGGTGCATAAACAACACCCCTATAAATAGATAGCAAGCAATTTGAATGGTATAAAGTAATTCTGAAGGAACCTCAGATAACCAAAACTCTTATAAAATTGTTTAGTATAAAAAGAAAACTACTAATGCAGGTGTAGTTTTTGATATTTTCCCTACCCCAATTAGAAATTTAAGAGAGATCAGAGGTCAGCTTCTCCAAGGCAATCCAAATAGTATAAGTATTAGTATTAGGTAATTTACTGTAGAGAAAGTCTTTCAAAATGAAAGATGAATAGTAAAATCATCAGCAAACTAGTGGATTGAAGTTGCTGATATATCATTAGTGAAAAGTATAAAACTGTTGGGGAGAGGACAATCCTAATAATAATTTAAAAGATGATTGATGTTCATCTATAATAGCTGCTACAGAATGACATGAAATAAATGTTATTGACAGAGATAGATACCAAAAAGAAAGGTTTAGAAATAAAAAAAAATTATCAAAACCTTTAGATAGATTTAACTCCACGAAAAAGATTCATCAAAATGCTGAAGATCAGATGACCAAAAGGCTAAGATCACCTGTAGAGTTTCTTCAGTCAAACGTGAACAGTGATGAGATTGAAGATATTTCCAAATTTTTCCATTTAGGAAAGTTCAAAACCTTCAAAACAACAGGTTAAAGTGGTAGGATGACAGAGTTGAGAGAGGTGACTCTTTGGAAAAGAGAGCTTCCTTTACATTGGAATGAAAGAAAAATTTCCTAAGCAGATTTTAAAGTATATGCTCTGTTGACTGTAATGTGGCAAGTCAAAATTTTGACTTTTCGAATAAAAAAAAAAAAAAAGAATCAAAGACAAATTTTAAATAAAAAAATAAAAAAAAAAAAAATGTAGAAAATTATCACTATCATGACACTGGAGAAGTTATGGTCCCAAAATTTCATATTTGTAGGAAAAACATTAAAGATACAAAAGCATGGCACAAAATTATAGATACAATTAGGTTACTATCTATTGGAAAAATGAATTTTATAATGGCAGTAGTCAAAAATTTTATGGCTCAAGGTAGGCCACTTTTTATAAATGGAACAAATTATTATTATTATTAATGAAATAATAAATTTTCTTTTTTTTACCAAAAAAAAAAATAATATATATATATATATATATATATATATATATATATATATATATATATATATATATATATATATATATATATATATATATATATATATATATATATATATATATAAACTACTCATATTCAAAAGTTAAAATAGGTGTTTACTCATTACAAGTAGCAAGTGACGTTGGAACCTATTAATTATAAAATAGTCTCAATATTCATGAAACTTATATGAGATGAGCTGCAAAGAAGGAATATATTAAAACTCAAGAAATGACACTGAATAAAGTTAAAGTCACCCAATGACAAGAGAAGTTATGGTCCCCAAATTTCATATTTGTAGGAAAAATATTAAAGATACAAAAGAAAGGCACAAGAACATGTCTACTAGAGTGCTTGTAAAAAAAAATCTTTCAATACCATGGGCTTATACAAAATTTTCATCTTGCAAATTCAAAACTAATTTGACAGCTTATATGAAATTCTGAGAACCAAATTCTACTTGATATAATCTTCCACACAATTATAGCATCTTCGAAAAACAACCCATATCTTTATATGTAATTGATATTCTCAAGTGTTTCTTTTCTTTGAAAGATTACATTACTTCTTTCTAAACAAGCTTCTAAAGGGTTGGGTATTTTGAGGCACCTTCAAAATTTCTTTACATCACCCAAGCTATCTGCTCTTTATATTAGCGTTGATGGCCTCAGAAAATAGCCCTCCACACATATTGGGGTGGTTTCAATCAACACTCTCCTGGAAAAGGTAAGAGTCTAGGGTTTTTCATCATCTTTAATTCTCACAAACTTCCTCCCATCTCTTTATGCCTGTGGAATTATTGCTGTTAAAACAAATTACTCATCTGAACACTTAACAGCAATGCTCACCTTACATGTACTCAACTCGTAAGCTCTAAGAATAATCTCTTCAAATTTTACAACTTCTTCTAACTTACACACCTTCAAAAGCCATGCATTGGAACATATCGGCCTTTAATATAATTTGGAACTCCGTAGGATCTTCCAAATCTGGTAGAAATTGGTAGGCCTCTGACCTTTGCCCATTGGAGACTATATATATATATATATATATATATATATATATATATATATATATATATATTATATATATATATATATATATATATATATATATATATATATATATATATATATAGTCTTCAATGGGCAAAGGTCAGAGGCCTACCAATTAAGTTGAGTATACTAAATATTTCTGGTCTTTTCAATAATGGAAAGACCTGATCTAACCAAAAATGCCTATATAATGTAACTAATAACTATGAAAAATAAGTACTTCAAACTCTGAATATATTAGTTTTAATGTGTGATATAAATATTATAAATATATTTAAATAATAAAAAGGAATTTTTAAATATATAATATATATATATATTATATATATATATATATATATATATATATATATATATATATATATATATATATATATATATATATATATATATATATATATATATATATATATATATTATATTTTATATTTTTAAAAAAAAAAAAAAAAAAAAAAATTAAAATCTTTTTTTTTTTTTTTTTTTTTTAAGACCCTTTTTTTAATAACAAAAAATTGAATAGTCGTCATAATTGTTAATAACATTACGGAATTCAAGTTCCATTCGCGATTTTAAATAAATTTAAAGCAATATTAAAGTTATAATAAAAATAAAACCTAAGTTAATAGTTCAAAAAGTCCTACAGCCGGTTGTCTGGTCTACTTTATATCGTCAGACAAATTTTGAAGGTCATTTTATTTTGTCGACGTCTAATATTTAATTAAAACAATCGTTTTCCTCCAGAAATATTCTACTTTAACTGCGGAGTTAATAAAACTACGAAAATACCTATTAAACTAATAGCATAATTAATATAACATATAAATTACTTATAAAATAACACCTGAATAAATAACGCCCTATTACTCACCAAATACAGAACAACTGGCACCTAATAGCCGGAGATTCTTCTTTATATAACTTTTGGTGTGTCACGTGATCATCGATCAGACACCGAACATGCGCCGTTTTTAACGAAATTTCTTTCTCTACGACAACAAAATAAATCGATTGTTGTTAACCAAAACATAGACATATAAAATTCTTTTATAAACTATAAATGCATGAGAACCTAAATATAAAAAAATAGTCTGAATAAGTATTATATAAATCCTAATATAAATCGAAATTTGCTCTCGCGCACCCATTTTCACCTTTACGTGACCTTCACAACGTAAGGGCGGGCGTACGGTCAGATACCAGATTCCCACCCAGTGACATTTTTAAAATTATGCAAACATTTAAGTAATATCTTTAATACAATAATATAATCCTAAAAATAATAATAATATATATATATATATATATATATATATATATATATATATATATATATATATATATATATATATATATATATATATATATATATATATATATATATATATATATATATATATATATATATATATATATATATATATATATATATATATATATATAATATATATATATATATATTTTTAATTATAATCGTATAAAAAAAATTATAACTTTCATTGCAAATTTCCCTTGGGGATAAAAACTTACTATGTCAAGTATATTAAATTAGAAAGTATATATATATATATATATATATATATATATATATATATATATATATATATATATATATATATATATATATATATATATATATATATATATATATATATATATATATATATATATATATATATATATATATATATATATATATATATATATATATATATATATATATATATATATATATATATATATATATATATATATATATATATATATTCTTCTTCTTCTTCATCCCCCAGGAAGGACTATCGTCCTGTCAGTGGATCTTTCGAGGAAGATCCTAGGGTTTCACGGGCCCACGGCGGATACCGCTGGCTGGGCCAGGCCTATCGCGGATGCCGGAGATTATTCCCATCAGTGGCAAGAGCACTCCACTGATGTACTCGTTTAACGACTGAGTCATTCGGAACTAAGCGCAAGGAGAAACCGCTATATATATATATATATATATATATATATATATATATATATATATATATATATATATATATATATATATATATATATATATATATATATATATATATATATATATATATATATATAGAAGAGAAGATAGAGAGAGAGAGAGAGAGAGAGAGAGAGAGAGAGAGAGAGAGAGAGAAGAGAGAAGAGAGAGAGAGAGAGAGAGAGAAGTTCTTAAATTATAATATTTATTAATAAAATAATAATAATAATAATAATAATAATAATAATAATAATAATAATAATAATAATAATAATAATAATAATAATAATAATAATATACTCAACATTTCATCTCCTTTGAAAAGGGCAGAATACGAAAGAAGGTATATAACCAACAAGCCTACACCTAACCAATTTACACCTAACATTAGCCTAGAAAACCTCACAATATTTAACCAATCATAATTTTATTAATTAATAATACCGTATTATCTAATTGAATAGTTAAAAATACAGTCTTATAAAAATTTAAACTATACGTTAAAATTATTATTATTATTATTATTATTATTATTATTATTATTATTATTATTATTATTATTAAAATATGTACTAATTTTAGATTTATAAATTATGGTGTTACTAATAACTTCTAATAATAGAATTATCTGAAAAATGCGAAAGAAAAAATATTGTTTTATTAATGTTATTCGTTTCTATTTTGTTTATTCAAAACTGGATGAAAGTTTCAACATCCGTTATGATGCAAAGAATTTATGGAATTGCTTCAGATCGAGAGCTTAACACATGAAGTTGAACATTGTTATACTTTGTATTATTTATATAATTATGAAATGGATTATTATCATTATTTGTAATTGTAAAAACCTCATTTATAAAGGGGTAGCTTTTTCCTTTTTCCTTTCTTAATTTTTCATATTTAATATTTGCACTTTTATCACTAAATATTATAAAACTTTCACACAACACACACACACACACACACACACACAACAAAAATATACACATAACATATATATATATATATATATATATATATATATATATAAATATAATATTATATTATATATATATAATATAAAAATATAATAATTATATAATATATATATTATATATATATATATATATTAATTATATATAATATCGGCTATCTATGAAAACAACTATATCAAGAAAAGCTTTGCTTTAAAGTACCAAAACCACCGGCCTAATGTTTGAAAGGTCGAGAGCTGCCAACCTAGTATGGCATTTATTTAATATATTATATTAATAATACTAATATATATATATATTATATTATATTATATATATATATATATATATATATATATATATAAATACTTATACAAGAGTTATATATATATATATATATATATATATATATATATATATATATATATATATATATATATATATATATATATATATATATATATATATATATATATATATATATATATATATATATATATAACTTCTAATCCTTCCCCTTATTCTGTTAAACTCTTTCCTCCTTTGGGTTCATTCGATCACCTTCTTTTGTGTCCTGTTCTGTTTCTTCAAGGCTTTCTCAAGAACGTCCCCCCGCCTTCGGCGAGGAGATGTTTCTGGCATTACGGTGCCACTATCTGGTCTGTTTGCGGTTGTACCTTTCTGATTTCCCATGGAATGATTACTGCTTCCGTGGGAGGGGTCCCTCGGAATGTGAAGAGCGCATAACCGAGGTGATTCTCTCTGGTATGGAGGCGTTCATTCCATATTCTTTCCCTTCTACCAATCCTAACAAATCCTTGGTTTAATTCTGCTTGTTTTCGTGCTATCCGCCGCAGGGATGCTGCCTTCAGGGATTACCGTCGTCTTCAAACTCCAGAAACTCATGCAACTTATATTTCATCCCGGAATCGTGCAAAATCTATTCTTCGTAACCTTAAAAACTCAATTCTCCGTAGAAAATGCAATAAACTTTCTGGTTTTTATTCTTCAGGTTTTCTGACATTTTGCAAAAAATGTCGACTCTAACTTTGTTTCTTCCGCATTTCCACTTTTAGTACCTTCCGACGGTACTACTGCCGTTTTACCTTCCTCTGAAGCTGAATTCTTCGCTCAAACATTTTCCTCTAATTCAACCTTAGACGATTCCGGGTTGTTCTAACCCCTTCAACCCCCTCCAACTCATTTATGCCTAAAATTGTAATTTCTTCTACAGATGTCATTTCTGCTCTCTCTGAACTTAACACTAAGAAGGGGTATGGTCCTGGATGGTTTTCCTCCTGTGGTTCTCTAAACTTTCGCTTCCGAGCTCACATCCTGCCTTGGTAAACTATTTCGCTTCTGTCTTTCTACTTCAACCTTCCTTTCTTGTTGGAAACGTGAACTCATTCAGCTTGTGCCGAAGAAGGGGGACCCCTCTCATCCCTCTAACTATCGTCCTATTTCTTTAACCTCCATTCTTTCTAAAGTTTTCGAATCTACGAATCTATCCTTAACAGGAAGATTTGGAAACATCTCAATTCTTCTAATCTTATCTCTGATCGCCAGTATGGCTTTCGTAAGAAACGCTCTACTGATGATGTTCTTTCCCTTCTGTCTGACTCTTAGTCCTCCGCTCTTCGGCATTTCGGTGAATCTTTTGCTGTCGCGCAGGGCACATCGAAAGCCTTCGATAGAGTCTGGCACAAAGCTTTGATTTCCAAACTTCCCTCTTTCGGTATCTATCCTTCTCTCTGTGGCCTTCTCTCTGATTTTCTTTCTGGTCGTTTTATAGCAGCTGTTGTAGACGGCCACCGTTCATCCTTTAAATCTATTTATAGTGGTGTTCCTCAAGGATCTGTCCTATCCCCACACTTTTTCTGGTTTTCATTAATGACCTATCTGTTACTTCATCTCCTATCCACTCCTATGTCGATGACTCCACCCTGCATTATTCCTTTCAATTTGAAAGGCGCCCCCCCTAAATAATAGTTGCAAGGATGGTAGCCTTGGAGCAACTGATCTCTGATCTTTCTCGTATTTCAAATTGGGACAGAGAAAACATGGTCGTTTTCAATGCCTCAAAAACTCAATTTCTCCATCTTTCTATTCGACACAATCTTCCACACAACTATGATATCTTCTTTGAAAACACACAACTCAAGTCTTCATCTCCCCTTAATATTCTCGGTGTTTCTTTTTCTCGTGATCTTTCTTGGAAAGATCACACTATTTCTCTCTCTAAACAATTTTCTATGAGGTTAGTTGTTCTGAAGAGCCTTCAGAATTTCTTCACTCCACCCCAGTTCCTTGCTCTTTATAGGGAGTGTTGCTCGCCCCTGTATGGAGTGTGCGTCTCACATCTGGGGTGGCTCCATTCATACAGCTCTGCTTGAGAAGGTGTAGTCTAGGCCTTTTCGTCTTAACTCTTCTGCTCTCACTTATTCTCTCCAGTCTCTTTCTGACCATCGAACTGTTGCATCACTCTGTCTATACTATCGCTATTACAATGAACACTGCTCTTCTGAACGCGTACCTCCTCCACTGAGAAGGGCTCGGCTGGACACGCCTTTCTACACACTCATCCTTTCTGTCCAACTCTCCGACCCCAGACATAACCGCTATTCTCAATCTTACATGTACTCTACTGGTAAAGTCTGTAACACACTCCCTTCATCTATTTTTTTAACTTTCTATGACTTACACACCTTTAAACACCGTGAATCGGAACATGTCGGCCTTTTAAATTGACCCTATTTCTGGATTGTTCTCTAACTCTGGTGGTAACTTAGTAGGCGTCTGGTCTTTGCCCACCAGAGGTAATATATATATATATATATATATATATATATATATATATATATATATATATATATATATATATATATATATATATATAATATATATATATTATATATATTGTTATCACTACACATCTCCTTTTCAAGGAGGGAGCAGAAATATAAAATTTAAGAAAACCCACCCAGGTTCGAGTCTAACGCAAATATCTCAGGTGGGCGCAGATGAAGCCCTTGAAGAGAGGAAGATTAAATACAGAAGGAAAAAACAGATGATGGGAGAGAGTTTCACAGAATAGAGGTGGCTTGAAAGAAGAAGGAACCACAACTAGGATGGATTTTCCAATATTCACACAAAATTCATGTGAAAGCAAGGCGCTCCTTGTGTTACGAAGGCGACCCAAAGGTGTGAAATGCAAGATGTCAATTCGCTCGAGCACCTTCCGTTGTAGTACCTATAAGGAATGAGATAGTGAGCCAGTGTCACGTTGAAGAGATAGAAAGTTAAGAGAATTTCAGACTAGGGAACAGAGATAGGAGGTCAAGAGAGTTTAAAACTAGGGAACCGTTCATTTATAAGTCTTTTAGCCTTAGATTCGACCCTATCCAAAAGAAGGCACCGAAACCTTCCTCTCCCCTAACTGTAAGAACAGTACTCCATGCAATAGCGAATAAGATAAGGTTTCCAAGATAATTTACTGTTTATGTTCAGACCAAGTATGTGTATGTTGTTTACAGGTGGAAGTCAGAGCCGTTAAAGGAGATAGGAAAGTTGTGAGGTGATTTGAGAAGGAGATGTGAAAAAGATGAGTTTTTAAAGAGTTGAATTTCATAAGTTGACGCGACCCCACCGGGAAATCCCGTCCAGATCGGTAAGAATAGAATCTGAATGAGAAGTCGAAAAGTAATTTTAAAAGTGAAAGAGGAAGAAAATTTGAAATGAATAGAAGATGGAGAGTTGAGTCCTCGGCATTAGAATGAGCAGAGTTAGAAGTGCAACTGAGAATATCGTTGATGAAAGATAAGAATAAAATTGGAGATTGAACAGAACCCAGAGGATCACTTCAATTAATAAGAAAAGAGGAAGAGGTCGCTCCATCGATAAATGCTGATGTGGAACGATCTGAGAGAAAACTAGACATGAGTAAGCAAAGAAAAGGAAGAAACGCAAAGGAAGGGAGCCTAGAGAATAGTGACCTGTGTCATACCCAGTCAAAACCCTTAGATATTTCAAGCCTCACCACACAAGATTCCTCATAATTCCTAAAGGCAGAATAAAATAAATCATTCAGGTAAAAAAGTATGTCCCCAGTAGACCTCGAACGTCGAAAGCCATACTAATGATCTGGAATGAGACTTCAGATGATCCAGGAAGGTGAGAGTTAAGGAGAGTTTCATACATTTCAGACAGAACACAAAGGGAGCTAGCTATAGGACGATAATTAGAAGGATCAGGACGGCTACTCTTCGATCCTCGAGATCGACTGAACGTATGCAAGTTTTGATGATTAGTATTAAGACATGGAGAGTAGAGTTGAACAAGGGCAGGCGCCATATATATATATATATATATATATATATATATATATATATATATATATATATATATTATATATATATATATATATATATATTGTTGGGAATTTCTGTGGCTCTGAAACCCCTGAAAACGCTTTATGCAGATAGGTTACTGCTCTGCCAAGAATAAACCTAATTCTATTACATTTAGCCTACAATTAATAAAGTAATTAATAAAGAACTCACCATTTAAAATATTCTGCAAATCGCTAAAATATGAGGGGATCTTAAGGGATTTGCTTTGTTTCCAAGGATTAAAAACTTGGATATTCGGCTTATTTGTATAAGCTCATAAATAAATTTTAAAGTAGTAAATTAGGTAAAATTTTAGCTTAGTAGGAACATAGCTTCAACCTTATCAAGCAAGAACTCTCAAAACTCTGCTCAAATACTAAGGACCAGTTAAACAGTAAAGGTCAGGTCAAACATTCAATTCAAGTTAATAAACTAACTCAACCCAAACAATCAAAAAAAGTAAATTTAATTCAAATAGCAAAACAAAAGATATCATGGTTGAGTTGGTCAGGTTGGGTCCTAACTTCTCTTCCATAGCTCCAAAGACTTTTACCCTAAGGGTTAAAAGTATATATAACTACCATATGGCTACAAGTAATTTCAAATAAGGGATATACTCATCTTATCGACGACTGTTCAGGTTTAGATGAGTATTTTTAATTTAATATTTTTAAGCATAACTGTCAACGTGATTTACACTGACAACGGTAAATATGCAAGTCTTAGCCTCGATTTTAGTCCTAAAACATGAAATGTTGCCGTTCTATAAAAGATTTTTTAAGTTTAGGGCGTATTTTGATACTTTAAAAAACCATAGTCTTATCTATTAATTAAATATAAAATATTTAATTAAATCGAAAATATAAGGATTTTCTAATATATATATATATATATATATATATATATATATATATATATATATATATATATATATATATATATATATATATATATATATATATATATATATATATATTATATATATTACATAGAAGGGCAAGAAGGCAAATAATTTACTATTTGAAAATTTTGAATAAAATACAATAAAGTATATCCTAAACTCACATTATACACCAGAGTAAACTTTGTACACACTCTAATGATCAAAAACAACAACAAAAAAGTAATTAATTCGGAATTTTAAAACAGTAGAAGTGTAGAACAGAATCACCAAACCTTACAAATATGGAAACTGATAAACTTCGCTGAAACGCTGACGTCATTTTTCATCCACTGATGCCAGATCTAGAAGATGAAAAAAGGGTTGCTGTTCCACGAATGTGCTGGTGATTGGCAATTACGCTACCCTGACAATAAAATCGGAAATATTGAGTGCTGATTGGACTTATTATCAACATTTTATAAATATTCAGTGAAATATTTTAGCCAAATTACAAAATCCTTTCGCCATAAAATAATCGAGATATAGGAAGATATTATTTTTGCTCTCTTTGAGCTTAACACTGAAAAAGGTGTACGGTCCTGATTTCATCCCTCATGTGGTTCTCAAAACTTGTGCTTCTTAGCTTGCACCCTGCTTTGGTAAACTATTTTGCTTTTGTCTTTCTACTTCAACCTTCCATTTTTGCTGGAAACGTGCGTTCATTCAACCTGTGACGAAGAGAGAGGACTCCTTTAAACCCTCCAACTTCCGTCCCATTTCTTTGACCTCCGTTCTTTCTGAAGTTTCCGAATCTTTCCTTAACAAGAAGATTTGGAAATATCTCAATTCTTCAAATCTTATCTCTGATCTCCTGTATGACTCGTAAAAAATTCTCAACTGATGATCTACTTTCCCTTTTCTATGACTCTTGGTCCTCCTCTCTTCGGAATTTCGGTGAATCCTTTGCTGTTGCGCTGGTCATATCGAAAGCCTTCGATATTGTTCAGTACAAAGCTTTGATTTCTAAATTTCTCTCTTTCTGAATCTATCCTTCTCTCTGATTTCCTGTCCGGTCGTTCTATAACTGCTGTTGTAGATGGCCACCGTTCATCCTTTAAATCTTTCAACAGTGGTATTAATAAGAGTTCTGTCTTATCCCTAACACTTGTTCTACTTTTTATTTAAGACATTCTCTCTATTACGTTTTCACCTATCCACTACTATGCCGATGATTCTACACTTCA
>SEYY01022216.1:0-22500 GCA_009176605.1 Armadillidium nasatum | reverse complement strand
AGCTTGTTCCATGTTAAGCGAAGATTACTTTTGTAATCATTATTTTGTGAAGATTACTTTTGTAATAAGTTATTATTTTTATAAATTTCAACTCAAAAGTTTATCGAATTAATTATGTATTATACTTCATATTTACTTCATGTTTTGTGATTTGCAATTAATCTTTCATAAATTATAGGAATGTATTTAGTTTTTGAACATTATTTATGCCTCTCCTCATAAGAAAATATTTATATAATTCCTTAGGGCAAGAAGATTACGAAAGGCTCTTGGTGGTGCATGGCGGCAAGGTGGAATTTTAGCTGCAGCTGGAATTTATTCGCTAGAAAATAATGTTGCAAAACTAGCAAAAGATCATGAAAACGCTAGACTTATAGCAAAAGGTAATTTAATAATCATATCTTAAGCTTTGTTTTACTTCATCTCCTATTTTCTTGAAGTCAGATTAAAATGGTCATAATCATATTAAAATGATGCCGTAATGAATCGGAATTTAGAAATATTAAAGAAACTATAAAATTTTGTAAATTCCTTTTCTTGTTAAGTTTGAAATAATAATATCAAGTGTTGAACACTTATTTTGGGTACACACTGTAAGAAATATCTTTTCAGTAGTAATTTGTTAAATTTTGGTAAAAGTATGAAAAAAATTATTATTTCAAACTTAACAAGAAAAGGAATTTACAAAATTTTATAGTTTCTTTAATATTTCTAAATTCCGATTCATTACGGCATCATTTTAATATGATTATGACCATTTTAATCTGATTCAAGAAATAGGAGATGAAGTAACAAAGCTTAAGATATGATTATTAAATTACCTTTTGCTATAAGTCTAGCGTTTTCATGATCTTTTGCTAGTTTTGCAACATTATTTTCTAGCGAATAAATTCCAGCTGCAGCTAAAATTCCACCTTGCCGCCATGCACCACCAAGAGCCTTTCGTAATCTTCTTGCCCTAAGGAATTATATAAATATTTTCTTATGAGGAGAGGCATAAATAATGTTCAAAAACTAAATACATTCCTATAATTTATGAAAGATTAATTGCAAATCACAAAACAAAGTAAATAGGAAGTATAATACATAATTATGTCGATAAACTCGAGTTGAAATTTAATAAAAATAATAACTTATTACAAAAGTAATCTTCACAAAATAATGATTACAAAAGTAATCTTCGGTTAACATGGAACAAGCTATAAAATTTCAACAAAAAGACATGTACAAATGTTATGGAAATGGAATAAAAAAAGGAATTAGAGATAAAAGGAAAAATATGATCCATAAGAATGCGTAAAAATACAACTTATTCATTAGTTGTCAAAAGATTAAGTAAATGTAATTGTCCCACACTGTTAATAGTCTCAACTACTATAACTTTAATCAATTTAAGTTAATAAAAAAAAAAAACTTATGGCTGATGAAAAGGAAAGTACGATTGAGGACACTTTTTTTATCCACTAAAATATAAATAGTAAAATTTGTAAAGAAGACTTCCCTCCACATTAAGTCATAGGACTTAATTTCAAAAATTTGTCACTAATAGTTACAGCAATCAACTAAAAGAAGGGAAAATGTGTGGTGAAATTTTATGCTAAATTAGATGAGATAGTAAACATGAATGCAATATCTGGTTCTCTTCGTCTAAGCCTCTTGCCAATATTTCTGTTAATTTTCATGTACTACAAAGGTCAAGAAAATCAAACTGAAATTTTGCTATTGTTGTTCTCCTCTAAGGGAATGAAAAAAAATTTCATATGTCCATCTGCCAGTGAAAGGAAAATTAACTTTATAATTCAATATTTTAAAGTTTTCAAATTTTTAGTCAGTTTCCTGGAGGATTTCTGAATATTTCTCAGAAGAGACTAAATATTAAATGTGAAACTGCACCAATAACATTTTTTGAGTATCTGTATCAAATTGCCTCAACGAAGCGGTCTTTGGTGCCTATACTGAAAGAAATACTTTTATAAGCACTAATACTTCTAAATAATATAAGTATTTACGTACTTGACATATTTGTGTGTTAACAGTGATCTCCGTTATGAAAAACCTATTCCACTTGGTTCATTGCTAATCAGTTTCGTCACTTAAAACATTGAATAATTAGAATATTAAAAATATATTTTATTAAAACTAAGTACTATAAAAAAGTAGCCTATAAAACACTGGAACTTACTCAAATATTAATAAAACTAACCTTTTAATAAATTGGTGATTTCCAACTATGACGGACCCAACTGGACATCCTAGGCCTTTACTCAAACATATGGAAGTTGAATCAGCAACTCTGAGAAGTTGAGAGACTGGAACTTGTGATGCAATAGAAGCGTTAAAAATTCGTGCTCCATCTACATGAATAGGCAATCCATGATATTTGGCAAATTCAGCAACCTTATAAATAAAAAATAAATAAAAATAAAAAAATGATATATATATATATATATATATATATATATATATATATATATATATATATATATATATATATATATATATATATATAATATATATATATATATATATATATATATAACCAAATACATAGAACAGAGCTCAAAGAAATACTTTTAGATTTTTGTAAATAATATCAATGTTTAAATATAAAATTAACCAACCTCATCTAGCCATTTCAATGGAAGAGCTTTTCCACCCAAATTACCATGTGTATTTTCAAGACATATCAACTCCGTGGTAGGAAGATGAAAATCGTCTTTTCTAATGCAAGACTTCAATGCATCAATAGAAAATGTTCCATCAGAATTTGTCTCCACTGTATGGGGCTGAACACCTCCAAACTATATAGTATATATATATATATATATATATATATATATATATATATATATATATATATATATATATATATATATATATATATATATATATATATATATATATATATATATATATATATATATATAGACTGATTAATTATTAGATAATTGGCGCTATCGTCCTCTGATCGATTAATTTGTAATAAGCATTTTTGCTTTTTCTTTATTAATTTGAAAGGAAATTTTTCTTTATATAAGACCCTCACTTACAAGTAATTTTGCAAGTAATATTGGAATGCTATTTTCTACAGCACATATAAATACTTTTCTTTGACTTAAGAGTTCTTCCTAATAAGTAATATGTAAAATTTCAGCATATGGAAACATGTTAAATTGAATTATGCATCTTTAAATTTAAATAAACATGTTTTTTTCTCTCATTAACTGCTGAAGTGCTTCAAAATATTTTAGAGCTTGTAACAAAAATAATTATAGTCCGTTAAGTAAATATAGATTTCTTGAAAGAAAGAAGTAATGTGTGGATGAAACAAGATTGTGATGGTAAACCACAACTGTCAACACCAGGCACCAAATTCTGAAGAAAATATGTTAGCTTGGGTTAACCATCGTGATAATTTGTAACGACTATCAAAGCCTATTGTCACATTCTTAGTTTATAATCTTAAAAGAAATTTGTTGGACTCTTGAGCGATCTCGAACTTTGTATGAGTTTAAAAAAAGTAATTTTTATTTTGCTGCCTGATGACGATTAAGTTCGTTTGAAATTCAGTTTACTGTCTTGCTTTAAAAAAGAAAAAAAGAGAGAGAGAGAATTGCTATCCAAATATCTGCAATTTAAAAATTCATTACCAAAGACAATTTATACTCTGATAAAAAGATCTATGATGCATACAAACTCACAAACTATTTGAAACTTCGCTATATATATATATATATATATATATATATATATATATATATATATATATATATATATATATATATATATATATATATATATATATATATATATATATATATATATATATATATATATATATATATATATAATCAATATTTATTCTCAGAAAGTCATTTTTTCCATCTTTAAATTAAACCTTGCAATGCGCCTTGAAATAATGTTAATACTATATACATAAAATACCTTTTTTTTTTTTTAAAATTATTAATGGAATTGCAAGTTTATACACATATAAAAAAAAACTCTAATACATATTTTCCTTTATAACTAAGATTAATTAGTAATTAATCTTAATAAATTAAGATTAATTATTTTAATAAATTGTGAGAGAAAATATTCATAAATCATGAGAAAGATTCAATTTTATATGAATGAAGAGGACGTATTAGTAATGCTGTTAAACAATATATAAAACAAAAAGCAAAGTAGCCTGGTTACTGAACTTTAAAACAAACAATTATTAAGGGAAGGCAGGAAAGAAGTACAGTCAATAAGCATTAATTAAATGCAAAAAAAAAAAATTTTTTTTTTTAAATAATATAATAGTAAAAATTAAATACAGCATACTTGAGCCATATTAGCTTGTTCATAAGTAAATATGTGACTATTATTCCCAACTATTATTTCTGCTCCTCTTCTCCCACAATGGGACAAAACTGTAAATAAAAACCCAATTTTCTAGGCCCTTTTAATATGGCTAACTTAGAAGTCTAGTATTTACAAGATATCAATGAAAAAATGACATTTAAGCACCTACTACTTAATAAGTTTCCCATTGTTCCAGACAAAACAAAGAGACCATCATCCTTCTGGGTCATTTCTGCCATCTTCTGCTCGAGTTCTGGAAATTTAATTACGCTTGAATAAGGTGTCAATTTTACTAAATAAACCTCAAATTAAAATACTTACTTTTTCTTAGAAATAATCTTTAATTAAGTTAATATAAATATTATATGTGCTAAAACCTAATCAATTCAACAGTAACTGAAGATGAGATGAGTTTACTTCTTTAAAATATAAATTCAGAAACTGGTATTTACAATAACATTCACCTGCAAATATTACATTCAGAAATTATATAAAATCCTGAGAAAGTTTTCAACATTGCAGTATAATAATGAAAAAAAGAAAGAAATGCAATTCTAGGTACTTCCATCTGTTCAAACAATTAAATTATTAAAAGCATTTTTATAAAACATTCATCTATATTAAATCCGTTGTACATTTATCTACAGTAAACAATCCCTCATTTTCATCTTTATTCCTGTCATCGAGTAAATCGTATATTACTTAAAAATACCATCTTATAAAAAGTTAAATTCACAATTTTAACAAGTAATTTTATATCAATAACTGATTTGAAATAAATACTCATGTAGTGTTGATACTATTTTCAATTGCAGTAGTATAGTGGAATTCTACCTTACATAACTGCTCATTATTGTGTATAAACAGATCAATACTTCATTATTATAACAACAACAACAACAAACAACAATAATAATAATAATAATAATAATAATAATAATAATAATAATAATAATAATAACAACAACAACCTATTAATATATTGTGTAGTATTTAATCTTTTTGAAAAAAAAAAAAACTGGCCAAAAGTTAGACTTCAAAAGCTATCACTTCTTAAATTTCTTTGTGCTTCTAATGTTATGACAATAAAACTACAACAGGGATATAGAAGATTTTCAATATTTCTAGATGGCTTTCAGTTACACTCAATAGAAAATTTTCTCTACTGTCCATTTGACTTCTTGTGATTAAATTATCAATATTTTATAGCAATTTAACATGAAAGGAAAAAAAAAATAAAAAAATCATCACTCTTCTCATACTAGCTTTGCCAAATGTAAATTTCTATGTAAGGATGCTTTGAACAGATGCTATCTCACTTCCATATTTCTTTTCAAAAGGATTTGCTACAAATTAAGAAACAATATGGACTTACAGTCCAACATAATAATTTTGCAAATCTTATAAACATTGTGAAAAAATTATAAATGAACAGAATTTTGGAAATATTTTGCTATTAAAAAGCATTATATTGAACTTTGTCATACAAATAAAATTTGAAAAGTGAAAATTTTAATTATTATATATATCTACTTTATTTAATGAAAAAAATTACCTGATGAAATATTACGTACATTTTAATATTTAAATAATAATAATGCTTAAAAATTAAAAAAAAATAAAAATAAAATTTCACTTCATTATACTTCTAATATCTATAAAATGCTACAGCATTATTCAATATAAAATCAAAATGCAAGAAAATTTACCA
Organism: Armadillidium nasatum; assembly: GCA_009176605.1. Lineage (NCBI taxonomy): Eukaryota > Metazoa > Arthropoda > Malacostraca > Isopoda > Armadillidiidae > Armadillidium > Armadillidium nasatum. The sequence continues at coordinate 16,439 of SEYY01022216.1, read as the reverse complement.
AGCACAGTTTTATCTTCTTGAAAAACATCATCACCAACATCAGCTTCTTTCATGGCTTGTCTCATTCCTATACAAGGTTTTGTGACAGTGTCTGAACGGAGGTCGACTAAACAGTTTGCAAGCTATTTAAAAAGAAAAGAGCAACAAATTTTTAAATAAACATGAATATTAATTCCCAGTGATGAATAAAAAGTATTGGTTTCCACAAATTCCACCCAGTCGACTTACTACCTGTAACTCACCAATTAGATAGTATAAGTATGACTAATTGACAAAAGATTTTTAAAAACTAATCTATAAAGGGCTTTCCTTTATAAGTTTGAGATAATAATAATAATAATAATATGAAACCTTATTTTAAACAAACTAATTGATCATATATAACTATATATGGTAAAAATAGCTATAAAGCCTAGTAAGCAAAATTAAATATACTCACAGGATTAATCTGTGGCTTCATATGATAAGACTTGCTTAAAAGAGCAATATTCCTGAATTTGTTAAGTAAAGGCATTTCTGAAACTTATTTAAAACTTATTTACTATATATATATATATATATATATATATATATATATATATATATATATATATATATATATATATATATATATATATATATATATATATATATATATATATATATATATATATATATATATATATATATATATATATATACTAGGGATTGAGCGAAACTAAAAATTACAACTAATATCAATACCAATAATTTTAAACCACCTGATACTGAGTAACTACACTGATGTGGTGGGTCGATACCAGTTTTTTTTTTTTTTTTTTACTGAAATCATGAAAACTAAAAGAAAGATTAAAAATATTCAATGATCATAAAATTTGATACCTCTATCCATAATACCTAATTATTTTGAAGTTACATTGCTAAACAAAACTACTGATAGGTAATATAGGGTTGGTGCCACAAGGACTTTACAGTTGACTTGCCCTAATGAACAGTCAATTTTCTTCATGAATTTTGCAATATTTATGGTTTTCAATCCAATTTCTACTTTGCTGAACACCACCTCACTTCTTCTAGACCTAACCTCTTATTCTCGATTAAGGTGCTTGAATGTTCTGATAGCAAACATTTTCTGTTTCCTCTTACTGTCTCTATCCTCAATCCAGATAGAAAATAGCATCAAAGTTGAAAATGAGAAGCAACTCTAGAAGAAAAGTAGGAGCAGATTTGAAATGAGTAGAAGAATGTAGAGTTAAGTCATCAGCATAAGAGTGAATAGAGTTAGAAGTGAAGTTGAGAAGATCATTAATGAAAAGTAAGAGTGAAGTTGAAGATAAAACAGAATACTGAGGAACATCACAATTAATAGAAAAGGAGGAAGAGGTTGTTCAATCTACACTCTGTGCTGCCTCCTTGAAAAGGGCTCTGCCTGTGAGTGGTGTCAAACTGTAAAACAATAAAAAATGTGCAAAATGAAGTAAGCAAAGGAAGCTTGGATAGCAGTGACGATAGCTATAAGCGGCTACCTTTTTTTGGGATTGGCTAAACATATGAGAGCTTCCAGCATTGAGGAATATTAGTATTAAGGCAGAGAGAGTAGAGCTGAATAAGGATAGGCACTAACTCAGAACACTCCCCCAGAACATGAGGGGAAATGCCATCTGGGAGTCTGGCTTTCTTGATGTTCATAGATTTCAGGATCCCATGCGCCAGATCATAAATAATCACGGGTAAAGACATAAGACACCTGAGAGGAGGAGTAGGAAGAGAGGTGCCAGAATCACGTAGGATGGAATTAGAAGAAAAAAGGAACCCAAAAAGATTAGTCTTTTCAGAGGGAGTATTAGTTTTAGAACCATCAGAGTACATAAGAGGAAGAAAACTGAAATTACAAAAGTTAAACTAGTAGGACTTACAGTTGTACTTCTTCAATTTCCATGGAATGTTTATCGTGTTAGGGGAAGTCTTTGAGAATCCTCAAAGAAATAAGGGATATAAATATATATAATTATACTCTTTATTTGAATGGACTATTACTGGCATCCTAATAAGGAGACCCCCCCCTAATTATTGCACCCACTTACAAATAGAATGAACTTTTACATTCTGGAAGATTTGAAGATACTTTTACTTTTATATGCTTTACATCCTCAATATTTGAAGATACAGATTTTTTTTTTTACTTGGTGAAAAGGTTCATCTATTCTCAATTAAGAGAACCTTGAACTCGGAGGAAGTGAGTCGTCAAACAGGGAGACACCATAATGAACTCACCGAAGAGTCTTGGTCGGTCTAAGTAATTATATTCTGTTGATTTGGGAATTGGAGTATAGGTACCTCTTCAAGGCATGTTATAACTTTTGGAAATTGTTTCAGGTGGGATTCCCTGGCCACCCAAGATAGTTGGAATGGAGAAAGTTAAGACACCCAGGGCACCCAGATTCTTCAGAGGGAGACTCTTTGAATACTATACACTGAGCAATCTAACAAGAAGTGTCACAGTTTCAGGACTGTCTTTGCAAGAAGGAAAAATATCATTATCTGACGTTCTGAGATGAAGATGTATATGTATTTAATCCACGACTTAAGCCGAAAGTTAGCAGTGGCTAGTCTCCATCACATTTAAGATTGAAAGCTGGCGAGTCCAGTGAATACAACAGACCCAGACCGAGTTTGTAGGAATGTATTGAATTCATCCCACTGCTGGGAGTCAAGCAATTGTTAAGCTGCTGTGTAATATTTTCTCTCTCAAGAGGGAAATCTTCCATGTTATAATGGGAATGGACCAATTTGGCAGCTTTATCTGCAATCTCATTTCCCGAGATCTTTTTACTTACTTGGGGTTTTGATGAGCATCTGGAAGTTCCATCCCTTGCCCATGGTCCTTTTCTATCAGAAGTTTAGGATCAGATTCTGTGAAGTTCACCAGTGTGGAGGAGGAATTGGCAAGTAGCTTCAATAACTGCATTCACATGCTGCAGAGGTGTGTTTGTTGCATCAAGTAGTATGGGGAGGGTAAGTACTGAATGTCCTAGAGGATATAAGCTTTGAAGAAGGAGGGATCTAGCTATTAGATATTTTGGACAGTGGAGAAGGAAGTGTGGGATGTCCTCAACGATAGTGGGACACCAAGGACAGAAAGGCTGTCTGGTGATGCCCAATCTGCTGAGGTGAGAGTTTAATTTCGTATGACCTATTCGCAATCTAGTGAAGGCAGTATCTAGTCTCCGGTTATGACTGATATATGTATGTGGATGAGCAGAAGAATCTACCCTGAATTGGCCCAAGTGAGAGGTAAATAGGAAAGGTTGAAGTTCCTGATCCCATAGAGCCCTATAAACCTTGTTGAGAATACTACCTGTTTCTCTGATTTCAAGTGAGGTGATAGTGAGAGAAACAAGAGTGTGAGCGAGATGCGCTGCTTTATCGACTATTTCATTGGGAGTGATACCAATATGTGAAGGTACCCATTGGAAATGTATAACCCAAGATGGAGTGGAGAACAATTTTAGGAGACATGAGTGGATGTGGTAGTATATTCTGTGGTATGAATGTGGCTTGGGAGTAGAGATGATTTGAAGAGCCACCTTTGAGTCACAAAATATAATTACCTTTTGGGGAGGAAGGAACTGTTCTACAAAAAGCAGAGCCTGAAGTATGGCATACAATTCAGCATACACTATGGAGTGCTCTGGTAGAAGTTTCCATGTCCTAGTGAGTTGAAAGTGAGGTAAATATATTGCTGAAGAGGTGGAGGCTGGATCAGTTATTTTGGAGCCATCAGTAAATATGGGAAAGAAGTCAACGTAATTGGTGTTAAAAAGATGGAAAAAAAGCTGCTGACCTTCCTGTGGAGTATCTCTCCTGTTCCACTTCTCCAATGAGAATCCAAAGAAGATTTGAGAAAAGCATGAAGGGGAAAGAGGAGTTAAGGCAGAGCCAGGAGAGAACTGTGGAATTGATATACCCTGAGTAAGGTAGTGAGATATAGCCCGAACAATAAAAGGTTGGTGTCTTGTGCCCCAGTTATGTAAACATGGCGAATCCAGGAATGAGTAATATAAGTTATACAATGGGTGGGATAGGGGATAAGTTGAAACCTTAAGGAGATATTTAGTAATTTGAAGTTCTCGTTGGAGGTGGAGGGGAAGAAGACCAGTTTCCGCAAGAAGAGCAGCAATAGGGGAGGATCTGAAAGCTCCCAAGCATATCCGAATAGCTGCATTTTGTATGATATTGAGCTTCTTTAAGAGTGAGGGAGAAGCAGAGCCATAAACTTCAGCTCCATATTTGAGTTTACTCTCTATAGCTGCCTGATAATAGCGTAGTAGTAGTGCTCTATTGGCTCCCCAGTGCACCCCTGAAATTCTCTTCAATACATCAATTCGACGCAGACAGGAAGACTGAAGATATGTTATATGGTGGGCCCAAGTTAAAGAAGGTCCATCTATATAAAGACCTAAGTATCTGTGCTTTGTTACAAAAGGAAGAGGATGAGAGTTTAAAACAACTGTGGGTATAAAAGGAATTCTCCTTCTAGTGAGGCACATTACTGCACTTTTCTCAGGGTTGATATGGAGACCACAGGTGTTTGTCCATAAAGAGAAGGAATGCACTGCTTGTTGCATTATGGTTTCAGCTTCCACTAGGGAAGGTGAGGAGACCAGGAGAGCTATATCATCTGCAAAAGCAAGAATTTTCGCCTTCTGTGGAAGAGGTATATTTTGTAACATAACCGTGAAAAGTAAAGGGCTTAAGATAGAACCCTGTGGTACTCCTCTGTGTTCAAAAACATTTTGAGATAGTTGATTCCCAACAGAAACTGAGAAAGATCTAGCTGCTAGAAAGTTCTTAAGCCATAAAAGAGGGCGACCATGAAGGCCGTTATCTGATAGTGTAGCTAAAATTCTCAGATGTACAGCAGAGTCAAAAGCACTCTTGAGATCAATAAAGGTGGCTATTGTAAAAGATTTATTCCGAAAAGCAGTATAAACACAGTGTTCAAATTCCAGTAAGCAATCCACAGTACCCCTCCGTGGGCGAAAAGCATATTGCCAAGGTGGAAGCACATCATTGGTTTCTACCCACCAAGACAGACGAGAGTGGACCAGTTTCTCATGCACCTTACCAGGACACGATAGAAGTCGAATAGGGCGGTAGGAAGAAGTCTGTGTAGGGTCTTTACCAGGTTTGAGAATGGGAATGATTAAGGAGTGGGCCCATGTCTTAGGAAAGGACCCAGAACTCCAACAAGAGTTTATTAAATCTAGTAAAACTTGGAGAGAGGAATCTGACATATGTTTTAGGAATTCATTTGGTATTAAATCCGGACCCATGGCTTTCCCTGTTGATAAGGAGGTGATAGTCTGATGTAGGTCTTTAAGTGAAAATGGAATGGAAAGATCAGAAGAGGGAAGGTGCAATGCAATCTCAATGGTTTCCATGAGCCTATGTGTGTGTGGTAAAGCAAATGATGGAAGCTGGTTCTGGCCAAAGAACTTGGAGAACTCCTCCGCCTTAGACTTGTTATCTAGTAATGGCTCTCTATCCTTTGTGATAGGAAAGGTGGGAATGGAAGGTCTGCCCTCCATGAGCTTTAAGAATTTCCAGGTTCGAGAGGGAGAAGAAGAAGCAGAAAGGGAAGAGCAATGGGAATCCCAGGTTTCCCGTTTCCGAAGGTTGATTGTTCGTTTACACTTAGAAACCAACTGTCGATATTGTAAACAATTAGCCAAAGTCGGAGCACGTCGCCAACGATTATAAGCACTGTTTCTTGCTGCAAGTGCACTGCGACACGTGGCATCCCACCAAGGAACATTTGGTTTTGAACCGAAGGAGCCCTCCGTTAGTCGAAAGAGGGATTTACCCACCCGTAAGAAATCAGAGGACATTGTGTCCACCTGGGAGTCAATGTCAGAATCAGGGTCATGCGTCAACTGTAACGTGTTGGCAAATGAGGTCCAGTCTGGGGTTTTACCAAAATGCCATCGGAGTCTTGAGCTTCTGTGTGTGGATGGCAGTATGAGGGGCACCGTTACCACTATAGGGAAATGATCACTACCCATATAAGGGCCCGTTGTGATGGAAGCAGAAACAAAAATACCACTTCCCAGGCAAAGGTCTAAGGTAGATGTTGTAGCCCTATATGGGTCAATACGGGTGATCTGATCAGGTGGAGTAAGAAGCATGATATTCGCTGATTGGAGCAGAGATTGAAAGAGGGCTATTCCTGTTTTGTTATAAGATGTACGGGGTATAGATGGCTCCCAATATGAATGATGGGCGTTAAAGTCACCATAAATAAGCACTGGTGGTTGTAGTTGATGAAAGTAATGTAGAAATTCCTGGCTTTCAATATCTTTATTAGGGTTATAGCATATGAGGATAGAGTACCATTGCGATGAGATATTAATCCGGACAGCTAAGACCTCCATCCCTCCGCCAGGATAGCGTTGAAGTGCAAGAATAGCATAAGGAAGGCCATGTTGTATAAGGAAAGCCAAACCACCACCCTGTCTATCAGGTCTGTCTGCCCGTTCCATATGATATCCACGAAAATAAGGAATGTATTTTTTCTTTAACCATGTTTCACACAGCCCCATCAGATGGGGCTGAGTGGAGGCCATATAAAGTTTAAGGTCAGGTAGGCGAGGAAGGAGAGAGCGAGGATTCCAAAATATGAACAAAGGGTTATTGGCCATGAGACTGTGAAATTGAGGTTAAAAGGGTGAGGAGATCTGGAAGACATGTGAGGAAAGCAGAAGTGAATGAGGAGGTGCTTTGATATACAGAGAGAAGTTTTGGAATAATATTACCTAGAGTAATGAGGACACGATGCCAAGGAAAGTGGGAAGAAGTAGAAGTATTGTTTGTGTGGTAAGTGGGGACATTCTGGAATTGGTAGGAGGGCTGTGCCTCCTGTGAAGGAGTAGTAGACATATGCTCAGGAAAGACAGAAGCAGGAGAGGGTAATTTCTTCTGGGAATAGTGTCTGTGCTTTAGAGTCATTGGTGGATGTATATGAGACGGTATCTCCGTCCTGGTGTATGGGGTTTTACAAGCTGCTTGAGCATAGGTGATGTCCGGATTTTCAACAGGAATGGACATAGTCTGGTCCTCACCCTGCACTTTAGGGTGTGAAAATATTGTGGTATCCGATACTGGATTTGGAGGAGAGGATGATAAAAGTTCCTATGTGTGCAGTAGAACGCTGTGAGTTTGAAAAAGTTCGAATTCCCTGTCGAGGGTTTAAGGCCCGTAGGGCATTAATGAGAGGTGATTGGAAGCCCGAAGAAGACTGAGGGTAAGATTTAGAGATCTCAATCGCTCTTTTATGGGTTGGACAAGTTGGAGAAGTTAGTTCATGACTGCCCAAGCATAGAAAACAGTGAGGAGGGTTCTGGCACCCTGTTGCACAGTGAAAACCACTGCAAATGTAACACCGTTGGTGGGATCTGCAGGTAAGAGACCCATGGCCATATCGGTAACAATTGTAACATTTAAGTACAGGAAAGATATAAGGTTTCACTTCATAGATAGCAGAGGCAATGGCCACTCGATCTGGCAAAGGACCCGCAAATTTTAACCGAATGATATGCGAAGGAAGTCTTTGGTTATTCTGAAATGATGTGAGCCTTCTGACATCCAATAAAGTTGAAGAACCAATAATACGTAAATTATTGGTGATATCATCCTCAGTATAATCAAGACCAATTGCCCCAATTTTGCCATATGTGACATCCCTACTCTCCGGAGCATCAGATCTAGGGCGCCGGCATTTGACATTCCATTCACCCAGAGTTGTGACTTTGGTAAGGTCGATTTTGTCAAGTGAAGTAACCTGGAACCGGAGGGATGCACCCCTACCAAGAACTTTTAGGGTTTCACCAATAATATATTTTTGAAAGATGGAGCCATGGATGGAATCACTGGTTTTCTGGGGGTTCAAAAATATATGTTCCCCATCTACCGATTGAATGAGAACAACAGGATATGATGAGCCAGTAGAAATGGATGCCTGTAGAGAGTTGTCAACTGCTGCGTCATGTTGGTTGGAAAGTGGTTTCAGTCGAGCCTCATTACGGGCCTGGCTAGACCTAGGAGGAGCAGACGACTGTTTATCAGAGAGATGTTTTGATAATTTGGTTTGAGAGTTACTTGTGTCATCCAAGGAACCGATGGGTCTTTTTAAGGATTGGACGTCCACCTCCATATCTTGTCCCTCGTGCACCGACGAGCAGGGGGGGGACGCACAATTCGCAGCCATCTGATGGGCTAGGCCCACCAGAGGACGGATAAAAGGTTTGACACTACAGAAAAGTGAGACCATGAAAGTAAGATGTATATATAGAGAATAATAAGGGATATGAAAATACTAATCGAACAAAACATGTGAAATAAGCACAACAAAATATACTTCCTTCCTCTAGGACAGCTAAAGGGAGAAAAAAACACTTAACACCTTTATTAACGGCCTAATATCATTTTCCTTTTGCAATGCCAGGTTGCTGAATCAGCGTCGGAGGTAATCTTACGATAATTTATAGCTACTTCGGAGCGAAAAAAGGTTAAGAAAAATTTTTTTCCTTAATAAATTGAAACTACGAAGATGAAATATTATGAAATAAAGTAAATTATGCATAAAAATTGTTTAAAACAATTTTGTTAACTGTATATATAGGAAAATAGGAACATAGGAAAATAGAGACAGTTAGAAGCCGCAAGGGCTTATCGAGACTGTCCCAGTCCAAACAAATAAAACAACAACCATACTAATGCATGCACGAAAGACTAGTTATATATATATATATATATATATATATATATATATATATATATATATATATATATATATATATATATATATATATATATATATATATATATATATATATATATATATATATATATATATATATATATATATATATATATATATATATATATATATATATATCGACGGGGGCCCTGCACCTGCATACCCAGGCCATTTTTACTGACTACGGCCCCAGGCCCGGCAAAAAAATCAGAGAAAACAGGGGTTTGCCTGCCGGGGTTAAAATGGCAAATTATGCTTAAGTGGACAGTTCAATTTAAAAAAAAAATAATGATCAGTCGATTCTCCTGAAAATTTGTGTAAATTGGTTTTTTTCCTGGTGAAAAAAGTTCATTTCCAGCGTTTTTCTGAGTATAATCTAAAAAGTTTTTTTTTTTTTTTTTTTTCAAATTTGACCCTTTTTCAAATGAAAATGGTGGAGCCAAACCACTTTGCAAAATAACCTTAAATTTGGATTATATATTCAGAATTCTATGAGTTAGAAAAGCTTCTAATAGACTTTTGTTCCTAGAGTTATAGGAAAATCTTAAAATCCGAAAACTGATCAGTATCGAAAACTAATAATATCGAAAAAAACACCTTTTCAGACAAAAAAAAAAATTTTTATTTAAACAAAAAACTACAACTATATTATTTCTTAGTTTTGGTGCATATATAGAGGAGAGATGGGGCTACAAATTCCTCTCTATACTTTATTCGATGAGATTCGTTGATTTCGAGATATACCCTTCAAATGGTCCATTTTTGACATATTTCAAAAAAATCCCAAAGTTTGAGAGGCTATATCTCGCTTTAAAAAATTGCATTTAAAAATGCACTAAAGTTTTATCCCTGTGCCCTCCTCTAAACAATATCCAAAAATAAAAAATTAGTAGGAAGCGGTTTTTTTTTAAATAATTTTTTTCTTTTTTTTTTTTTTTTTTTTAAATTTTTTTTTTCAAGTGTTTATAACTTTTTCTAGACCTGAAATCAAAAGCTGTTCCCACCATGCAAGAAATTGGGCTAAGATTCAGTTAAATTTTCAGCTCATGTGGACCAGTGGTTTTACCCTGTTATTCATTTTTTTCCAACTTTGGTCCTAATAACTTTCAAACCGTTATAGACTCTTAAATACAAAAATAAACTAATTAAAAAATATTACAAAAAATAAAAACCCAAAATAAGGTCGCTAACTAATAAGCCGGAATCAAGAATTTTAACTTTTGGAATCATTTCATAAAACCATTAAAACCAATAATTAGACCCTAACCGATAGTCCACAGTCAAGAATTTTAACGTTCGGTACGTCATTATGTGCGAGTAATTCGTAGAGATTTGGGGGATCAATAACCCTCCCAATGCAAGTCCTTTCTTCAGGGCCTTTAACTGATGAAACAAGAGAGAACCAACCCTTCATATAAAAATGTCCTAAAAATACAGTATAATTTGTAACATTTGTGATATTTTTTCGTATTATTAAGTCTTCGTAGTCACCATTAATATCTCTATCGTAAATAAGGTTTCCAGGCTCCGGAAGAACGTGCAGCAAATTGGTGCAATCGTCAAACGTACGAGTACAGCATCTTTTCCATCCATTCGATAGCCTTACTTGAACATAATTTTTATAGGATTCACCATCCTCTCCTCCGTTTTTGACTCGATTGTAAACCTGTAAAATAAATAAATAAATAAATAAATAAATAATTTTTAAAAAATAAAAATAAAAAAATAAAAAATATAATAATAATAATAATAATAATAATAATGTGCAAATCTGTCTGGTACAGTCTGCACCATTCTTGCGATGTAGTTAATTAACACCAACAAACAGTGAATCGTTCAAAAAATGATTACTAACGTTTCACTTTTGTTCTTATTAGTTACAAATATCATTCCTCCAATTTAAAATCTAGAAACATAACCTGTGAATACTCTATCATAGCACTCATCACTCAGCAACTGCCTTTGTGAGAATAAGATCAATTATACCGTATTCGCATCCGAAATTCGACATTTGATTGTTCAGATGCCTAAAGTAGCCATTTCTATTCCGTATTCGAGGGAATAGGAATAATAAGTAATAATAACTCAAGCAAAGAATTAAATTCCTGCTTCAAAGGAAACTCTCAAGTCGTTCAGAAACTGAAATTAGTTAATTTTGTTTTTGTACAGAGCAGTGATGGGCGAATCCGGCAATTTTCGAATCCGAATCCACCCACGTTTAGAATTCTCGAATCCAAATCTAGCTGAATTTTGGAATTTTTCGAATCTGAATCCATGAAAAAAATCGCCGAATCTTGGTTCGGATTCGCCTATCACTTATACATTAGTAACATTTATGAAGAATCTAATTTTTTAGATATAATATTTCCAAATCACAGATTCAACACACACATATCTTCCCCTATCGGTTTTGAGAACACATTTAGATTTAGGCTTAAATGGGTATATGGAAAGAATCAATATATCGATCAGTAATCATTAGAATATAATCATTAGAATTAGAATACTTAGAATATACAGGACAGGTTTCAAAATACCTCAGAAAAAGATTACAAAGCTTTTACAGTTGTTACCAATTATGTATTTGTGGTACCGAACCCAATACAAACTTGGAAATTTATAAACTATTATCATGGTTCTTTTCCATGAAATTAATGGTGCGGATCTTCATTATAAGTCATGAAAATTTTTTATTGGCTTAAAAATAGGTTTACTCTTATTGTTTTTGATACAAGATTGTGGTCAATTTCTATTAAGACAAAATGACCAAACTAACGTCGATGAACAAGATAAATATATTTATTTTTCGCATGTTCTTTCGTTTGTGACATCTATTGTTATACCAATAAAAATCATGTTTTGTCCCTTTTTTCTATATTTTACACATATTTGACATATAAAATTTAACGACCATACACACACAACAACAACAACAACAACAACAACAACAAACCATTCTCTTTAGGCTAATTTCTACGTCACAGTCATCAGCTTTTTTTTTTTTTTTTTTTTAAAGGTAAATTTTCTTGCCACAGGGAAATATAATTGTACGTTCAACGTGATATATATATATATATATATATATATATATATATATATATATATATATATATATATATATATATATATATATATATATATATATATATATATATATATATATATATATATATATATATATATATATATATATATATATATATATATATATATATATATATATATATATATATATAATCGTTGCAGGATTATTCTTCGACGAGCAAAGCAGACTTTCACCAAAGGAAGGTGTGCTGAGCTCCTAAATTCTCCTACTGAAAAATCTTTCTGGCCTCTTGCCAAAATCGTCTCCAACAATTTCTGTAAATCTTCCTTTCCTCCTCTTATTCGCTCTGATGGCTCTGTTGCTAATACTCCAACTGAAATGGCTAATCTCTTCGGCCTCCTATTCTCCTCTAATTCTACCCTGGACGACTCCGGCAATCCTCCTCCTACTTCTTCTCCTCTCAGATGTCCCATGCCTTTGCCTGTGATTTCATTTGACCAGATGCATGGGCTTCTGAAGTCTATGAACGTTAGGAAGGCAAGCGGCCCGGATGGCATTCCTCCCCGAGTTTTAAGGGAATGCGCCTCTGAGCTGGCTCCGTCCCTCGTTCAACTCTACTCTCTATGCCTCAATACTAGTACTTTTCCTCAGTGTTGGAAGCGCGCATTAGTCCAACCTATTCCGAAGAAAGGTAGCCGCTCTGATCCTTCCAACTATCGCCCTATAGCTCTCACTTGTATTCTGTCTAAGATCTTTGAAACCTTTCTCAACTCTCACTTCTTAGATCATCTGGAATCTCATTCCCTTCTTTCTGATCATCAGTATGGCTTTCGACGTTCTAGGTCTACTGGTGATATACTTTCCTATCTCACAGATCTATGGTCTTCTGCCCTTAGGGACCATGGGGAGACTTGCGTGGTGGCGCTTGACATATCTAAGGCGTTTGAACGGGTATGGCATGCGTCACTGCTTTCCAAGCTCCCCTCCTTCTCTTTGCTTACTTATGTCTAGTTTTCTTTCTAATCGTTCCATTTCAGCTGTTGTTGATGGAGCGACTTCTTCTTCCTTTCCTGTCAATAGTGGTGTTCCTCAGGGCTCTTTTTGTCTCCTACTCTATTCTTACTTTTCATTAATGATCTTCTCAGCTGTTCATCTAACCCTATACATTCATATGCCGATGACTCAACCCCCATTCTTCTACTCATTTCAATTCTGCCCCTTCCTTTGCATCTAGAGTTGCTTCTCGTTTTTATTTTTCCGATTCCATTCTTGCAGATCTGGATAGGATTTCCCAGTGGGGTTGTTTCAACCTTGTGAAATTCAACTCTTTAAAAACTCCCTCTCAAAGACACCTCCTAACTTTTCTATTTCTTTCGATGGTTCTCCCATTTCTCCTGTTGACAATATAAACATCCTTGGCCTTCACATAAACAAAAAAATGTCTTGGAAACCTCATATCACAATGGTTGCTAGGGCGGCCTCAAAGAAGCTGGGAGTTCTGTTTAGACTGTGAGAATTTTTTCCTTCCTCGCAGTTACTCCAATTATACAAGGGTCTCATCCGCCCTTGTATAAAGTACTGCTCTCAAATCTGGGGTGGCTCAGGTTTCACCCGTCTTTTGGATAGGGTTGAGTCAAAGGCTAAAAGACTTATAAACTGTCCCGCTCTTTCTAATTCTCTTGATTCTTTATCTTTGCGACGTGATGTTGGTGCCTTGTCTCTTTTCTATAGGTACTACAGCGGCAAATGCTCGAGGGAACTATCCACTCGTGTACCTCCACCTTTACGGCGTCCTCGCACCACAAGGGGTGCAATGTCCGCGCATCAATTTTGCGTGGACATTGGCAACTCCAGGCTTGTCCGCTGTGGTGCCTCTTTCTTTCCTGCCACCTCTGTTTTGTGGAACTCTCTTCCATCTTCTGTATTTCCCTTCGCATTTAATCTCAATTTCTTTAAAACCCGCGTCTGCGCTCACCTAAGAAATTTGCGTTAGGTGGGTTCTGTAAGGGAGGTTTTTATTTTTTGGTTTTGTGCTCTTTTACATTTATTTTTATTCTTTTAACACCCCCTCCTTGAATAGGGTTTTGCCCGTGAGTGGTGTGGTGTAAAAAAAAAAAAAAAAAAAAAAAAAAGTATATATATATATATATATATATATATATATATATATATATATATATATATATATATATATATATATATATATATATATATATATATATATATATATATATATATATATATATATATATATATATATATATATATATATATATATATATATATATATATATATATATATATATATATATATATATATATATATATATATATATATATATATATATATATATATATATATATATATATATATATATATATATAAATTAGGGTTGGCCGAGCTCCGGAATTTTCTAAGGTTGAAATAGACACAAAAGTTTGAGCGAAGAGTTCAACTTTAGAAAAAGGTAAAACAGCAGTTGTGCCGTCGCAAGATCCTAAAGGAGGGAAAGAAGAAAAGTTAGAGTGACATTTTTTTCCAAAATGCCAGAAAGAACGTGAAGAAGAGGAACCAGAAAGATCATTGTATTCTTACAGAGAAAGACATTTTAGTGTTACGAAGGATAGATTTTGCACGATTCCGGGATGAAATATGTTACGTGAGTTTCTAGAGTTTGAAGACGATAGTAATCCCTGAAGGCAACATACCTGCGAAGGATAGAGCGAGAACAAGCGGAGTTAAACCAAGGTTTGTTAGGCTTAGTAGAAGGGAAAGAAAATGGAATGTACGCCACCATTTCTGAGAGAATCGCCTCGGTAATTCGTTCTGTACACTCCAGAGGGACCCCTCCCACGGAAGCAATAATCATTCCACGGGAAATCAAAGAAGTACGACCAGCAAGTCCGACCAGCTTGCGGCACCGAAATGCCACCAACGTTTCCTTTAAATAGAAGGGAGTCTTTCCTGCGGCAGACTTGAAGAGATAGAATAGGATACAGAGATAAGAAGGTGATCGGAGGAACCCAGAGGAGGTAAGAGTTTAGCAGTATAAGGAGAAGGATTAGAAGTTAGGAAAAGGTCTAGAATGTTGGGTTCATCTCCAAAATGATCAGGGATAAGAGTAGTGAGCTGCAATAACTGCTCAAGGTCGTTTTGGATAGCGAAATGGAAGACAAGTTAACCAGCTGAATGATGAAAACTAGAAAAAAGTCATTGGTGGTGGTGAACATTGAAATCACCTATGATGATGATTTCAGAGAAAGGAGAAGAAAAGAGAATGTGCTCTATTTTGGAGTTTAAATAGTCGAAGAATTTAGAATAGTCTGTAGAATTAGGAGATAAATAAACAGAACAAATGAATTTAGTCGTAGAATGGCAAGAGAGCCTGAGAAATAAGGTGAAAAATTTGGAAGACTCCTAATTAGAGACACGAGAACAAATGACATCATTGGGTACGTATGCACAACCGCCTTTGGCTGAAAACAGAGGATAGAGACAGTAGGAGGAAACAGAATAGGGTTTGCTATCAAAACGCTCAAACATGAGTTTCGATCAAGAATAAGAGGTGAGGTCTAGAATAAGAGATGTGATGTTCAACAAAGTGAAAATTGGAGTGTCGACCGCGAATATTGCAGAAATTAATGGAAAAAAAAAAAATAGACCGTGCATCAGAACAAGCCGGGTGCAGAGTGCTGGTGGCAAGAACCCCATCACCAAAGACCACCAACTCCCAAGTAGTGACGGGGGAAGGGGTGGATGAGGAGCTATTTTGGAAGCTGTCCCACGGGGCTGTAATACTGTAATAAGTGTTTTATGTGAGGAGAGCCTACTCCGTGTAGAATGTGTAGATGAGCGCGAAAGGGAGCGAACTATTGGGCACCGGGATGAGATGGGAAATATATGTGCGTGCGTATGTGTGTGTGTGTGTGTCTCTCTCTCTCTAATTTAGATGATAACAAAACAACCTAAGGTAAAGCAATAGAAAAACGGTGGAGATACCAATCTATAATTTTTCTCCGGGTGACAAATTTCCAAAAATGCGCATCTCTCTCAATTATGTAAAGTTCCAAAATTGTATTCTGTTACCTTTAAAATTAAAAATTTGATTCCACAAATAAAAAATTTCCTTAAGCAGAAATATTTCATGAAAAGCAAAAATTTTTGTTTACATTAAAAACTAAAGCGTGATTTGTGTTTTAAAAGAATAGAGGGAAGACAAGTCACATAAAATTAAAAAAGATTATTTTTGAAAGATGAAAATAAAGATTTTAATAGAAAAACTTACAAAAACATTAATATAAATATTACATAAACAAATAAATTGCTACAATATTGCCTTTGAAGTTAAACAAAAGAAAAAACAAGGTCTTGCATTTCTTTTTAAAAACCAGCTTTTAACGTGGGGGTTTTCACCCTGGGGTTTAATATACTATTATAAAAGAGAAAAAAAAAAGATATTAAAAATTACCACCCAACTTTCTTCTTCCTTTAATGCTTATTAAGCTTGTGCTTTTTTAAGTAATCTTTCCGATTACATCCATAGGAACAGTCAGAACATTTAAATAATTTTAGATTTGTGTGTGTAACTATGTGTC
>SEYY01022215.1:32500-35000 GCA_009176605.1 Armadillidium nasatum | reverse complement strand
AAGGTTGTTGCAACTGTTGTAACCTTGGAATTATATTTTATTTGTAGTGAGTCAGGATCATAAACGAAGGGATAAAATCAAAAGATTATATTAAAATTCGACTGAAAGGGAGAACCTGAATTATTATTATATTAATTGTAATTGGTTAGAATTATAGTTGTACAAATGGCAAAAGAAAGATTTTACGACTATACTGAAGTGGTTTGAAAGGGATAACCTGGATAGCAAAAGAAAGATTATACCACTATACTAAAGTAAATAATAATAATAATAATAATAATAATAATAATAATAATAATAATAATAATAATAATAATAATAATAATAATAATAATAATTCAAATAATAAAATAGTAATAAAATAATGATAATAATTATTATAAAAATTAATGAAAATAATAATAATAATAAAAATAATAAAAAAAAGATGTAAAAATAAAATATAATATTAAAAATAAAAAATAAGATGCAATATAAAATTTTGAAATAAATAAAATATAAAAATAAATATGAAATAAAAAATAAAAATAATAATAATATTAGTAATATTGATAACAGTAATAATAATAATAACAATAATAATAATAATAATAATAATAATAATAATAATAATAATAATAATAATAATAATAAATAAAATAAATAATAAAAATAATAATAATAATAATAATAATAATATAATATATATGAGAATAATAATAATAATAATAATAATAATAATAATAATAATAATAATAATAATAATAATATATAATAATAATAATAATAATAATAATAATAATAATAATAATAAAATAAATATTAATAAAAAATAAAAATATAAATTATATTAACTTACTATTACTATACTACTACTACTACTAATAATAATAATAATAATAATAATAATAATAATAATAATAATAATAATAATAATAATAATAATAATAATAATAAATAATAAAAAAAATAAAAAAAAAAAAATAATAAATAAAAAATAATAATAATAATAATAATAATAATAATAATAATAATAATATCAATAATAATAATAATTGAATTATTAATAATAAAGGAATCAATTAATCAATCAGTCTTTATGTAATAAAATTAAATATTTATAACACAGATTCATTTCCAATTACAAATATAATTAAATTTTGAGATGAAAAGGGCTCTTGGGGGTGACAATTACGTCCTTTGAGCTCAAATGCTGTTTCATACACACCTATATACAAACATACTCACATACATTTTATTTGTTATGTACAAACATGTTTAATGTACTCGTGCAAACATACACACATACATTGTATATATTATGTGCAAAAAGGTTTAATATATTCGCACAAACATACACACCTTATGTTGTATATGTTATACACAGAGAATCAAAATTTCCTCCAATGAAGAAAATGAAGAAATTTCAGCAATTGGTCACTTTTTTGACGACCATAGTTTCTTCCAAATTCTTTTCAATGGAAAAAATTTTCTACTTCAAATTTTGAAATATTTTTAAAAAGTTTAAAATAACTTCTACAATTGATGATTTTATTTTTAATAATCCGACGAGTTTTTTTTGGTTCTTCGGCAAATCGAGAATGGTTTTTTATTCAGTTGGGGGAACTGAAAAAAAAAATACTTTTATCGTTTGACGAAGAACCAAAAAATCGTAGGTTTATGAAAATAAAATCATCAGTTGTAGAAGTTATTTTAAACTTTTTAAAAATATTTAAAAATTTGAAGTAGAAAATTTCGTCCATTGAAGAAAATTTGGAAGAAACTATGGTCGTCAAAAAAGTGACCAACTGATGAAATTTCTTCATTGGAAGAAATTGCAATTATCTGTGTGTTTATGAAATAATGCTTTCACACTACATGATAATTACATATACACAGTATTTTGAGATGAAATAATAATAAATCACAGGATAGATACAGTAAAATGGAGGTCAATAATACGTAAGTTGCGTAATTTATATTACAAAATAAACATATTTCATGATGATGACCACTCTATAATATCATCACATTCTCACAGACACAGAAGTTAATGACACATTTACTCTATTACAAACAATTATAAACCTATAATAAGTTTATTCACGTGCTCGCATTATCTGATTTCCCATGAATGATGAATGCTAAGTCAGGACAGATATTCATGACATCATTCACTTTTGCGAACCAAAACGGCGTTTAATTTTTCATTCATAGCTTTCCTCGTTCCGAGTGGTCGTGGCCTAATCAAGGGTGGCACAGGCCTGACGGCACGTACCGTTGTTAGAAAAAAACAATAAAAACTGTAAATACAAGAAAAAGCTAGAAAAGCTAGAAATAGCTCATGAAAGAGCGTTGGAACCGCAAAAAAATTCAAGTGATAGCGAAAAATCACAAGTGAAAATAAAAAAAAAAAAAAACTCGAAAAGGTCCAACAAAAAAGCCTGAGGAATCGGTTTCCTTTCATTTCACATTAAAAAAAAAATAGTCAGTGAAGAGCGTATCCAATTTCCCTTCAAAA
>SEYY01022215.1:15000-25000 GCA_009176605.1 Armadillidium nasatum | reverse complement strand
TAAAATAGGTACCGTGTTGATTTAGGTGTTTTAGAAGGCTCTATAATGTAATAGTTAATAAAAACTTATCTAATAATATAGTATAGGTATATATATATATATATATATATATATATATATATATATATATATATATAATATATATATATATATATATATATATATATATATTATATTTTAATTACAATGCTATAAACGCATCAGTAAATATGTATAAAGTGAAAATAGAAACTTTTTATGGGAATCCTTCTCTGGGGTCGAACCACCGCCTGTTGCGACTGAGAACGACAAAGACTCGATGCTCTACCACTGAGCCATCCATCGGTTCGGCGGTGGTTCGACCCCAGAGAAGGATTCCCATAAAAGTTTCTATTTTCACACTATATATATATATATATATATATATATATATATATATATATATATATATTATATATATATATATATATATATATATATATATATATATATATATATATATATATATATATATATATATATATATATATATATATAGCTGTATGTAATTTACATTGAAATTAAATTCTAAAATTTTAACGGCATATCCATATATAAAAATTTATATATGCATTATTCGAATGCAATATAATTCTTATTAAATCACTGGACCTACGATTTTTGTCATTTCTTTTGCATATATATATATATATATATATATATATATATATATATATATATATATATATATATATATATATATATATATATATATATATATATATATATATATATATATATATATATATATATATATATATATATATATATATATATATATCAGGGTTGTAGAAATGAGGCTTTTTTTTGTTGTTGTTGTTTTTTTGTGATTTAAATAAAACTTATTTGTTTTTAATTTTTGGTTAATAATTTTAATATGAAGTTTTCTTATACAATGAAAAAACCCTTTAAAATTGTGGTGAAATATTGTTGATAGATGTAATATATAAAATTGCAGCAACTAAACGAATACAACTACGCAGAGAAAATTGTCTTGAAAATTGTATGCGAACAATATTAAAAGGAAAAAACGTTTATAAAATGAAAACCAAATATTCAATTGATAAAATTCTAGTGATTTCACAGTTAATTATGGCATATACTTCCCAAATAATCAAGAAGATTCCGCTGTATAAAGTGATAGGGTGAAAAAGCATTGGCTCAATCACAAGATTTACGCTTCAACAACATTAGATGACTTTTTTTTATATAATCTTGTTATACTGAGAATTTACAAAAAAGAGAATATAAATATATGTCATCAAAATATTTTTGATCACAAAATTAATAAAAACTCAAGCTGAACATTCTGATGTATAAATTTTACCCATAATATTTATCAAACTCTTTTAATGTTTGGGAATCAACATACATACATTTGGGAAAGATAGATGGTACACTTTCAAATTATTTTGGAAATGATCTAATTTTGGTCTGTATAGCTTTGGTAAAAGTTTAGAAGCAGCATTAACACCACGTCTACTATTAAGCTAACATTTCATGTTCCACATTTACAGATTTAAAAAAAAAAAAAAAAAACAACAACAACAACAAAACCTAGTATTGAAGAAGAGTAAAAATTTCTAGAAAAGATATCTATAATTCTGAAATAAAAGCAATATTAACTCCAACGAAGCTGAATTTCTTTTAAAAAAATCATTATATGATTTTCGAACACGATGGCTTTTATAAAATATATATTTTAAGTAATAAACACACACAATTTTGTAATTTAATTGCATGTATCTACACTGCAAAAATTGTCCTAACGAATCGTTGGGACTAGTGGCAAAAATGTCCCAACAAATTTTTTCCATTTATTTTCTTATTAAAAAATAAATCGATGAAGCGACTTTCTCATGCTTAACATGTCTTTTCTCTATTGAAAATTTTGCTGTGATATTTTTGCCGCTTGTCCCAACGATTCGTTAGGACAATTTTTTCAGTAAACTACTTCACCCGCTGGTAACTTAATTAATATATTATATAATATATATATATATATATATATATATATATATATATATATATATATATATATATATATATATATATATATATATATATATATATATATATATATATATATACTGTATATATATATATATATGGTATAGGACAGTTAAAAAATTTTCAATAGCACAAACATTAAAATATTCAAACAACATCTTTTATCACATATTAATGGGTCTTTTATCTTTAAAAATTTTATATTTCCTCTGAGAGAAAATGAAATACTTAAAACGTTTTTATAAATATTTTAATATTGAATTTTTATTTGTTTTATTATTTCAATATGACCAACATTATCAGAATGCCTCTTGATATATCTATTTAAGCACTTCTATTTTTGCTTATATATATATATATATTATATATATATATATATATATATATATATATATATATATATATATATATATATATATATATATATATATATATATATATATATATATATATATATATATATATTTTATATTATTTTTTGCTTTAATATATATATATATATATATATATATATATATATATTTATTTTTTGCTATATATATATATATATATATATATATATATATATATATATATATATATATATATATATATATATATATATATATATATATATATATATATATATATATATATATATATATATATATATATATATATATATATATATATATATATATATATATATATATATATATATATATATATATATATATATATATATATATATATATATATATATATACTTAGTTTAAAGTCATTTAATTTTGTTTCCATGCTTAAAATTTTATATTTATATTACTATTATAAATATACAGTTATATTTCCTTATCGAAAAAATGGAACGAAATATTTTGAAATTCCTACTTAATGCTTCTTTATCGTAAAAAGGAACGAAACATTTTGAAATAGAAATTCTTATTTAATATTTCCTTATTCGAAACATTTTGAAATATAAATTCCTATTTAATATTTAATTATCGAAAAAAAGAACGAAACATTTTGAAACAAAAAATCCTATTTAATATTTCCTTATTGAAAAAAAAGTAACGAAACATTTTTAAATAGAAATTCCTATTAAATATTTCCTTATTGAAAAAAAAAGGAACGAAACATTTTGAAACAGAAAATCCTATTTCATATTTCCTTATTAAAAAAAAAAGGAACGAAACATTTTGAAATAGAAATTCCTATTAAATATTTCCTTATCGAACAAAAATATGTAACAATTTGAAATAGAAAATCCTATTTAATATTTCCATATTAAAAAAAAAAATTAACGAAACATTTTGAAATAGAAATTCCTATTAAATATTTCCTTATCGAAAAAAAAGTATCAAACATTTTGAAATAGAAAATTCCTATATAACTTGTTTATAATTTTAATTCCCAAAGTAAACAAATATTTCTATTAATATCGATAAAATATCTGCCAACTTTCGCTTGTTGATAAGAATGCAATTTACACGCCTCATTTCAAACAAAATTTTAAAATTAATAATTAATTTCTAATTACATAATTATATTAATTATTTCTACTCAAAATTATTGAAGAACTCCTTCAAATTATATATTAGATCCTTGTCTTTTATGACCTAAATGAAACGGACCCAACATTCCCTTATTGGAAAATTAAATCAATACAATTAGTTTACTTATATTAAAGGTACCTTGAACGATATTATTATTATTATTATTATTATTATTATTTATATTTATAAATTAATGTAATTATTCATTATTATTATCATTTATTATTATTATTCACCATTATTATTATTATTATTATTATTATTATTATTATTATTATTATTATTATTATTATTATTATTATTATTATTATTACTATTATTTATATTTATAAATTAATGTTATTATTCACTATTATTATCATTTATTATTATTATTATTCACTATTATTATTATTGATCATTATTAATATATTGTTCATTATTGTTCATTATTCAACATTTTTAAATCAATTATTTTTATTAATTATTGGCATTTTTATTTCTATTTTATTATTTTTATTAAATATATTATTTTTTTTTATCATTATTATTTGTTATTATTATTACTATTATTGTTGTTATTATTTATATACTAATGTATTTGTTATTAATTATTGTATTTACATTCTCTTATTTTCATTTTCCATTTTTTTTATTTCTCATTTCAATATTTTAATTTTTCAAAATTTGGCAATTTTTATATTTGTAATCGTTTTATCATTTAATTTTTAATTCCTAAACTTTTAAATATTTTTATTTTCATTTTTTTTTTTTTTAATATTTTACTTTATAATTTTATTTTAGTTTTATTTATATTTTATTATTATTATTATTATTATTATTATTATTATTATTATTATTATTATTATTATTATTATTATTATTATTATTATTATTATTATTATTATTATTATCTATTATTATTATCATCATTGTTATTATTATTATTATATACTATTATTATTATCAGTATTATTATCATCATCACTATCATCATCATTATTATTATTATTATTATTATTAATATTATTATTATTATTATTACTATTATAATTAAAAACTGATCAATGAAAATATTCTATTTATATAATTTCTCTTCGCAAATTGCAAGCTTCTGTAACCATCTTAATAATTAATATAAGCTCATACAAAGTCAGGGTTATCTACGCAAGGTCAGGGTCAATAATCTGTGTTCGATCCTTTTAATTATTTATCTAATTTTAGATAAAATAAGGTGATCTAATTTACCAAAGGATTCCAAGTTCAACTAGAATTCCAAAAAGACCTTAAATTTTTATACAGTCTTAGATTTATGGAAATTTTAACTTTGCTTATTAAAATTGCTACATTATTGCTACACTAATATCACATATAATAAGTTCTTTTAAAATGGAGGATAATGACTACTGTTTTAAGGTATCTATGTTTTGTATTTTAAAAAATAATAGATTAAAAATGCATTGAATTTTATTCTGTTTTCTTCACAGCATCATACACACCGAAAAGTTACAAATTTGTTTCAATCATTTTCTAATTAGAAAATAAAATGGTGTGAAGCAATTTTCTTTTAATATAAAATGTCTTTTTAGGGGTTTAAATGTAACTATTGCGTCACAAATATTAGTTATGGAATGTGTCTAGTATAAGTTATTTTAATGCTTGGAGAAGCTGTTTAAGTTATTGGGAAATATTTCGGGGTGTCTTATTAAAAATTCTAAGGGTTTTTATAGGAAAGAGAGATTTTGAGAATGAAAATGAAACGTGTTGACGTTGTTTCACTTTTCACAAATGTACCAGTGAACTTAATTTGAGATATGTTAAATGAAATTTTATAGTATCATGATTTTTGGTTCTTTCTACCTTTTAGATTGATTAAATTATGAATGGGCACGCAATTTTTTTTTTTTGTAATTTGACAATAAATTTTATAAGCAATTCAAGGGTCTTGGTACGTTGTACCCTTTTGTATCCCGTTTTGAGCAACATTTTCATGGAACTATTAGAAAAAGCTCTTTCTAGAAGAGGTATTCAGTAAATATGGTATTACATTGATACGTTATGATATAAATCAGAGTTTCCCAAATAATATTATGATACTTCCATCTCTGTACTAAAACACAAGCTTTGAGGAGCTCCAACAATTGATTTTTACTAATTTACAAATAAATGTTTAAATTTAGGAATTCAACATATGATTAGATAAGGATCTACACACGTAAAGTTAGAATCAGCAAAACAAGGTTCTTGTGACCTTGATATAAATCATATTATGATGCTTAATAACAATAACACAGCGAAAGATCTACAAAGTTTAATAAATGATGATTTTTTCTCTTCAATTTAATTCAAGATAGAAAAATCCCAAAATGGGTGACTACTATTTTCAGATGGAATGGTGATGAAAAAAAAGATAATAGTGATATTTAGGTATGTAGAAAGTACTCACGAAAATTCGTATCTTCACTGGTATTCTTTCCAATCGGAACATATAAAAAGAAAGGTGTAGGACTAGTTGGAAGAGTGCTTACAGATACTGTACCCTGCAATTTTTTTAATTAGATATATGAGAGAATATATTAAAAATAAGTTTTTACAAAATTAAATTAAAGTAATTAAATTATAAAGTAATTAACAAAGCATTTGTTTCAGCAAAAATAAAATTTTATAACCAAACTGTACCAGTTTCATTTCAGGTAGAAAATGTACTCGGTTTTCTCAAGTAATTTAGATTTTAAGTTGAAAAAATTTTTTATTACCAAATAACTTTAATTTTCGCGCAAATCTGTGCCCATAACATTGAAAAGTAACTTTAAAATTCTTTGAGAAAGAAAGAAAAATCAAGATTAATTGTTCATTAAGTTATGATTGTGGAAAGAATGATAACAAAAGAAGGATACTAAAATTTCAGCTATGGTTTTTCACAGAAGCAGATAAAACAATAGTATCAATATAAAGGATGCAATATTATAGTTATAAATATTAAGAATAATAATCTAATACGTTTAACCAAATCCTTTCTGATGAAGAATACAAATAATATAAATACGAATAAAGAGTTCTTTTGCAATAGATAGTATTACAAATAATGTTTTGAAGAATTTTTTAAAAAAAAATAAAAAAAAAAAAAAAAAAAAAAACTGTTGATATTCTTATCACTTTAAAGTTGTAAAAAAAAAATTTGTTTTTTAGTGAAATTTCTAATTCTGGTCTTTTAGAAAAGGAAACACTAATCTTTTAAATTTTTTTTTTTTACAATTTAGGATTTTTCCAGTTTAAAAAAAAAAAAAAAAAAAAAAAAAAAGGTTTTTATTTAGGGAATTTTATATAGTGCATATTAAAAAGTACCGTGATTGCATTTGCTATATATATATATATATATATATATATATATATATATATATATATATATATATATATATATATATATATATATATATATATATATATATATATATATATATATATATATATATATATATATATATATATATATATATATATATATATATATATATATATATATATATATATATATATATATATATATATATATATATATATATATATATATATATATATATATATATATATATATATATATATATATATATATATATATATATATATATATATATATATATATATATTATATTATATATATATATATATATATATATATATATTTTTTTTTTTTTTTTTTTTTCGGAAAATAGATAAAAAAAAAAATTTTTTTTTAAATAAAAAAAAAAAAAAAAGTTTGACCATAATTTTTATCCTCTTTCGAAAGAGTCATAAATATTGTTAACGAATTACAGCAAAAGCTTCGTAATTATTTACATTTATTATATATTATATTTTCGCATTCACACCACAAATAATGATGAACGAATGAAAAAAATATTTATTTTACGATATTTTAAAATACTCATTAATATCTAAAATATTGATTAAAATTGATAGGGTAGTTGAAGATATTCTCTCTCTCTCTCTTCTTTTTTTTCCTTGTCTCTCCCTTCCATCTCTGTTCTACCATCTCTTTCTTTCTCTCTCTTTCACTTTAAATATTTCCATCTCCATTTGCATCTTTCTATTTGTATCTCTCTTACCTCTCTCAATTTATTTCGTTTCTGTGTGTTTCTTTTTCTCATTCTCGCTCTAATTTTTACCTTTCATTTGTGTGTGTTCTTCTTAGTGAGATCTCTCTCTCCCACACACACACACTACATACACACACACACACACACACACACACACACACACACACACACACTCTCTCTCTCTCTCTCGAAATTTTATATACTCGTACATATAAAATTTACCTTGAAAAAATTTAAGAGATTATGTAAACTAAACCCTTAATTGTTAAATTGTTAAATTGTTTAATTACAAGATACATATAAAAAAAAATTATAGAAAGCAATTAATTTTTTAGATTCCACTGACATAAAAATATAAAATTAGATACACAATATTTAAATGTACTACGTCAAAAATTTAAAGAGCCAATTTTTTTTAGCTCTAAATTTTAATTATAAAAAATTAAGAAAAATTCTTGCTTTCTAAAATCTTTTAGTACCATATTATTATTATTATTATTATTATTATTATTATTATTATTATTATTATTATTATTATTATTATATATATATATATATATATATATATATATATATATATATATATATATATATATATATATATATATATATATATATATATATATATATATATATATATATATATATATATATATCCTCCGATGGGCATAGCCCGGAGACCTACCAATTTCCACCGGAGTTGGAAAAAACAAATCCTGGTTATTAAAGGCCGTTCATGACCAGATACACGGCGATATATATATATATATATATATATATATATATATATATATATATATATATATATATATATATATATATATATATATATATATATATATATATATATATATATATATATATATATATATATATATATATATATATATATATATATATATATATATATATATATATATATATATATATATATATATATATATATATATATATATATATATATATATATATATATATATATATATATATATATATATATATATATATATATATATATATATATATATATATATATATATATATATATATATATATATATATATATATATATATATATATATATATATATATATATATATATATATATATAGTATAAATTTTACTGATGTAAGTAGTCAACCCTTCCTTCACACCGTTACTTGTTTAGTCCTGTTTCTGAGAGCAACTTCTAAACAAAGGAAATATGACGTCCCTCAAGGGAAACAAAATACTATCCTTAAGGCCATCACGAGTTCGTGGCAAGCACATCCGTTCTCCGAGAGACCTCGTGATTCTCTCCTCCAGTTACTGTTAATCCTCTCCAGGGGATTTATTAACTAAACACACAATTTTAAGATTTATTATGATTTAAAATCACATAATCAAGAGGTAAATGTTTAATAATTATACAAAAAAAACACACACACATACACACGCACACACACACAGAGGAACTAAGAATTCATAATTTTCCCATGTATTTTGTTTTCATTTTCAGTACTACCGTCAAATAAGGTCAAATGAAGTCGATATATTAAAATAGATTTTGTCATTCTTAACCAAAAAATATTTTTAGAGCTTAATCTTATTTGGCAGGTCTACTTATATATATATACTATATATATATATATATATATATATATATATATATATATATATATATATATATATATATATATATATATATATATATATATATATATATATATATATATATATATATATATATATATATATATATATATATATATATATATATATATATATATATATATATATATATATATATATATATATATATATATATATATATTATTTCTCAGTACAGCAAGAGCTTAATTTAAAATTTATTTATATTACCAAATAAACAATGAATATGTAAACATGATTCTAACCAAATTTTTCACAATATAAAGAATAACTAACAATATACTTTAACAATCGTTAGTCACGCGACGTTGCCATATCTTCTAACACGATTATTGCAATTAAGCATCAAAACACAAGTTCTTTTTTTAAGAAATGTGGCAAAAAAAATGCTTAATTAAACATGAAATAACTCATAATGCCAGATCTAAAGTTTCCAAGTATGTTAAAAATAGGTAGATCGTGTTAATACATTTCATTATGGTTGACAGTTTTTATTTTGCATTGTGTATATATTGGAACCATATTTGGTACTTTGATTAGGCAAGTACTTTTTTTTAACTTTCTTTAATATAATGAAAGTCGAATATATAGTATATATATATAATATATATATATATATATATATATATATATATATATATATATATATATATATATATATATATATATATATATAATTTTGAGATAGTATTATATGATTAGTAATACACGGCC